>SEYY01018865.1:7500-17500 GCA_009176605.1 Armadillidium nasatum | reverse complement strand
ACGCCACTTTTAAAAAAAAAAGTGCTCCTAGAAGACAAAAAAGGGTAACAGAAAAACACGAAAGGGAGAGCGCTTTTCGAAGCTGGTTTTATTTCTTTTCTAATCAAAAGCGTTTAGGAGTTTAGTTTCGATGACAAAAGTGGTTACATTTGGTTCACGTTGGGGGTACAGAGGTAACCTGGCCCCTAATTTCGAAAATTAAGTTACTATTTACCCCACTTCGTGCTCAACACTAGTTGATACAGGTTTTGGAAGGAACCAGAACTTTAAAGGAGTTCTCTCGTTCCTCGTCGGCTTCCCCGTTTAAAAATGGGTATTTCGAGTTCGAAGTCACCCCTGCAACCCCAAAATGAAAGAACCTCATTTCTGGGTGAAGCTTTTCCCTACGTCCAATAGACAGTAATTTATGTCACAATCACTCTTTCAATATGTTCCAATTTTCTACGACAAGTCCTCTTAGTAATTCTAAATGCTAAAAAATGATTTTTATTCCTCGCTAAGGAGTATTTTAACCGAATTACCAAACTCTGGGTGACCTTGAAAACGCAATAGAGTCGCTTGGTTAAACTCGTATCTGGGATTCCAAAACTTACAAAATTTTCCCCCCGTCCAAATAAGACAATAATTCATGTCACAATTCAACGTTAAAATTTCCGTTATGTCATTTATGACAACAGTTTAGTCCGACATGGTCCTGAGGTCCACTTCAAAGGTTTATACCTCTTTAAGCATACGTGGTGAAGGAATGGGAACTCCAGATTCGAAATGCCCTACCCCAAAAATTTTGATAAAGTTTGGTTTTACTTGCTTTTCAGACTCTTCGAATGTATAACTGAAGCTACATCAGCTAAAACTTAGATATCGCTTAAATTACGCATACGGATAGATTTCGTTATGGAAGCACCAGGGGACCGTTCTTCTATCTGCTACGGTTGAGGATATATGGGCCCTCAAATATGCCTTTCCTCATTCCAGTTCTCAGACACTACAGCAAAACTGCTTGTAATGTATGTCGGCAATTAACTCAAAAACGGTAATGTATAGAAGGGCGGAGATTCCAGATTTGGAATTAGAGATCCTTAATCATTACGGGTTTGGAAAATCCAAGCCGATCTATCCACTGGTAAGATAAGTATAAGTCAATTTTTGTTTCTATATATATATATATATATATATATATATATATATATATATATATATATATATATATATATATATATATATATATATATATATATATATATATATATATATATATATATATATATATATATACGTTAGGTATAAGGGAAATCTCCTGTGAGGAGCTGCGCCCTTCCCGGTAAGGACTCCATACCCCATCTGCCATGATTTTATTGTAAAACATCAGATAATACTGGGTCATATTTTGGTGAAAAAAATTAAAACTTGAAATAGGCCTAAAAACGTGGAAAAAGGAAAAATATATATTTACTGATAATGAGTATGACCTTTCAATTTAATATGGATACATTACTACAGATCTTAAAGACTTTAAGACTTAAAGACATTATTGTTTCAACCAGTTTCGAGAGCAAGAGTGCTACCTCAGACCTCTCTCAGTTTCCTACGTCTGTGTGCCATATGTGTTAAGTTATCTGACAGCCTCTTAAAATAATAATTAGTGTATACAATTACCGAATTACAAGTGCGTGCATAACAAATAGCATCATTATTGTAACAGTAAATTAATTCCCACGAAAATACTGGAATATGGTCAATGCGAGAAACTTAGATAACAACAGCAAAAATAATAGCCACTCAAAAACACAACAAAAATGGAAGGAAGAAAAAAACCGAGGGGAAGAGGATAGGGGGCATCATTCATTTAATGACAGTATCACAAAAAGTCAGGAAATGATCTATATTTTCCCAAATCCCTCCTACTTACTTCAAGCCAAAACGAATCAGTAAATTCTGAGCTTCTATCTATGATAAATAGCTTAAAAGAGGAAATAACAACTCTTATCATAGTTTTTAGGGTGGAAATCTCAACCCTTCAAGCTGAATTTAATGAATTCAAAGAGCGAGAAAACATCGAGATCAGCGAACTAAGAGAAAAATTACATAAATATGAAAGTTAGAAAAATTCCTTCCATGCGGAAACCCAACTGACTGAAATCAGAAGCTCAGTTCAGTCTCTCGAGGAATCTCAAGAACAATTGCAACAAAATCGAGTAAAAAACATATTGGTAATTAATGTAACTGGACTACCTGAAGGCAAAGAAAAAGAAAACTGTAAACAAACCGTTACAAAAATCATTGAATAAAAACTTCAAACTAAATTGAAACCAAACGCCATCAGCGACGTTTATCAGATAGGCCAAAAGAGAACAGAAAATAATGCAAACGACAAACGTCATATATATATATATATATATATATATATATATATATATATATATATATATATATATATATATATATATATATATATATATATATATATATATATATATATATATATAATTTCCCCTAGTGGGCAAAGACCAGAGGCCTTCTAATTTTCCACCAGAGATGGGGCACCACCTGGTCAAGTTAAAGGCTGATGTGTCCCGATGCACTGCGTATGTGAGCAAATAAATTTGTCTTCTCATCCCAAGAATGATCCAAAATATTAAGGATAGACGAAGGTTTGTGTTGCTTGTTTTCGAAGATATTTTAATTGTGTGAAAGGTTTTGTTGAGTTGGGAAATGGAGTAGTTGAGTTTTATAAAGCATTGGAAACGACCATTATCTTCTCTGCCCCAAATTGAAATAAGTGAAAGATCTGAGGTTAACTGTTCCAAGACCACCATTTAAGCGTTAATGGATGAGTGGATAGGAGATGAAATAATAGTGAGAAGGTTATTAATGAAAAACTAAAAAAAGAGTTGGGGATAGAAAAGATCCCTGAGGAGCATCACTATTTATAGATTTAAATGGTGGCCGTCTACAAAACCTGCTAATAGAACGACCGCAAAGGAAATCAGAGGAAACACTAAAGTTTGGAAATCAATGCTTTTTACCAGACTCTGTTGAAGGTTTTCGATATGTTCAGCGCGACAGCAAAATATTCACAGAAATGACGAAGAAAGGAATATCAAAAGTCAAAGAGAAGAGAGAAAAAAAATCACATTTTTAGTGTTTCTTACGAAAGCCATACTGGCGATCGCAAATAAGATTTGAAGAATTGAAATATTTCCAAATATTCCCATTAGGGAGAGGTTCGAAAACTATAGAAAGAAAAGAAGTTAAAGAAATGAGAAGATAGACGGAGTGATGAGAGGGGTCCTCCTTTTTTGGCACAGGCTGAATGAAGATAACTTACCAGCAAGATGGGACTTTCGAATTAAAAAAGCAAAGAAGAAATTATTCACTAAGGCTGGGTACAAGCCCAGAAGTATAAATTTTGAGAGCCACAGGAGAGATACCATCAGGACAGTATACGTTCTTAATATTAAGCTTAGAGAGAGCAGAAATGATGTCTTTGGAAGAAATTGTAGTTTATTCATAAATGAGCTGGAGGGGGCTGAAGAATTAAGAATAACTCCAGAATCGTCTAATGTCGAATTAAAGGGAAAAGTTTGAGCGAAGAGTTCAGTTTTAGAAGGTAAAACGACAGTTGTGCCATCAGAAGATACTAGAGGAGGGGAAAAGGAAGGAGCAAAAATTAAAGTTGAAATTTTTTGCAAAATACCAGAAATTGCGCCAAGAATAGGAGGAACCAGAAAGGCTCTTGCATTTTTTTTTATTGAGAATTGAGGTTTTGCAGTCAAGATTTTGTACAATTCCGTGAAGAAATGTAAGTTGCATGAGTTTCTGGAACTTGAAAACGACAGTAATTTCTGAAGGCAGCATTCTTGCGGTAAATAGCACGAGAACAAGCAGAGTTAAACCAAGTTTTTTTAGGTTTATTTAAAAGGAAAAAAATATTTGAAACATACGCCTTCATGCCAGAAATAATACATCAGTAATGTGCTCTGCACACTCCGAAGGACACCTCTCATGAAAGCAATGGTTATTCTACTGGAAATCAAAGGTACTACTTCAAGACCGACCAGCTTGCAGCACTGAAATTTCATTAACGTTTCCTTTTAATAGGAGATGGATTTTCTTTCGGAAAACCGAAACGATAGAAGACAATGCAGATATAAGAAGGTGATCGGAAGAGCCCAGAGGTGGATAGAGTTTAACAGTATAAGGAGAAAGATTAGAAGTTAAAACAGTTCGAGAATATTATGCTTATCTCCAGGCGATCGGGGATATTAGTAAGGAGCTGCACAATTTTTAAAGGTTGTTTTGAATAGAAATCATCTGCCATTGGCGGAGGTGAACACCTAATGCGATTTCAGAGAAAATAGAAGAAGAAGAGAGAATGTGCTTCATTTTGGAGTATAGATAGTAGAAGAATTTAGGACAGTCAATAGAATTAGGAGATAAACAGAACAAATGAATTTAATCGTAGAATCCCAAGAAAACCAATGCCACAAGGTGGAAAATTCGGAGGACTTTAAATTAGAGACAAGAGAAAAAGAAGCATCTGTGAGCACGTATGCTCAACATCGGTCTTTGGCTGAAAATTGAGGATAGAGGCAGTAAGTGGAAACAGAAAAGGGTTTTCTATCAGCAAGTACCTGTTCAAGCACTTGAGTTTTGGTTAAGAATGAGAGGTGAAGTTTAGAAGAAGAGAGGTGGTGTCCAACAAAGTTGAAATTGGACTGAAAACAGCGAATGTTGCAGAAATTAATGAAAAAAATTATCTATGCAATAGGGCAAGCCAGCAGCAAACCATGATGGCACTAATCCTATTACCGGAGGCCACCAGCTCCCAAGTGGGGATAAGGGAAAGGGTGAATGAGGTTATTTTCGAAAGACACCCCTTTAGGCTTCTCCGTGGTTACTGCTGTGGATGCCATTTCGACTTGTAATTTCTTCTAATAAAAGATGTACTATCTGTAAGAGTGCTTATTATTGTGAAAGGAGAGCTTACTCCGTGTAGAAGATTGTGGAGATGAGAGCGAAAAGGCAAGTACTATTGAGAACTGGAATAAAATGGGAAATACCCTTAGCACCCTGTATACCCAATGGGAGGGTAACCTCATCATTTCGGGAGAACTGATTCCTCCTCATATATATATATATATATTATATATATATATATATATATATATATATATATATATATATATATATATATATATATATATATATATATATATATATATATATATATATATATATATATATATATATATGCCTTTCTCTAAAGCTGAACTCTTCGCTCAAACTTTTGCCTTTAATTCAAGCTTAGACTATTACGGAGCTGTTTAAACTCCTTCAGCACCATCCAATTCAATGTAATTGTAATTTCTTCTAAAGACGACATTTCGGCTCTCTCTGAGTTTAACATTACGAAGGCGTACAGTTCTGACGGTATTCCTCCTCTGGTCCTCAAAACTTGTGCTTCCAAGCTTGCACCTTACCTTTGTAAACTATTTCGTCTATGTCTTTCTACTTCAACCTTCCCTTCTTGCTGGAAACGTGCGCTCATTCAACCTATGCCGAAGAAGAGGGACTGAACCCTCTGAACCCTCTGAACCCTCTAACTACCGTCCTATTTCTTTAACCTTCGTTCTTTCTAAAGTTTTCGAATCTATCCTTAACAGGAAGATTTGGAAACATCTCAATTCTTTTAATCTTATCTCTGATCGCCGGTATGGCTTTTGTAAGAAACTCTCTACTGATGATCACCTTTCCCTCCTCTCTGACTCTTGGTCTTCCGTTCTTGAGCATTTCTGTGAATCTTTTACTGTGGTGCTGGACATATCGAAGGCTTTCGATAGAGTCTGGCACAAAGCTTTGATTTCCAACCTTCCCTCTTTCGGAATATATCCTACTCTCTGATTTCCTTTCTCAACGTTCTATAGCAGCTGTAGACGGCCATCGTTCTTCCCTTAAATCTATTAATAATGGTGTTCCTCAAGGATCTGTATTATCTCAACTCTCGTTCTACTTTTCATTAATGACCTTTTCTCTATTACTTCATCTCCTATCCACTCCTATGCTGATGATTCCACCCTTCATTACTCTTTTCAATTTGAAAAGCCCCCCACCCAACAGCAGTTACACAGCTCTTCTTGAAAAGGTGGAGTCTAGAGCTTTTCGTCTTTTCAACTCTTCTGCTAAGACTAATTCTCTCCAATCTCTTTCTGGCCGTCAGATTGTTTCGTCACTCTCTCTATACTATCGCTATTACAATGGATACTGCTCTTCTGAACTCTCTCGTCGCATACCTCCTCCATTGAGAAGGGCTCGTGCGACTCGTCTTTCTGCACATTCTCATCCTTTCTCTGTCCAACTCTCTGACCCCAGACGTATCCGCTATGCTCAATCTTGCATGTACTCTACTGGTAAAGTCTGGAATACATTCCCTTCATCTATTTTCCCCAACTTACTATGACTTGCACATCTTCAAACGCCGTGTATCAGGTCATATCAGCCTTTGATTTGACCAGGTTCCGACTTTCCCCCAGACTCTGGTGGAAATTATAGTAGGCCTCTGGCCTTTGCCCTCTAAAGGTGAAATAAAAAAAAAAAAAAAATATATATATATATATATATATATATATATATATATATATATATATATATATATATATATATATATATATATATATATATATATATATATATATATATATATATTATAATACTTCTGGTGGGCAAAGGTCTGAGGCCTACCAAGTTACCACCAGAATTAGAGAACAATCCCGAAATCGGGTCAATTTAAAAGGTCGACATGTCCCGATACACGGCTTTATCGTTGTGTTATTCATAGGAAGTTGGAAAAATAGATGAAGGGAGTGTGTTCCAGACTTTACCAGTAAAGTACATGTAAGACTGAGCATAGTGGTTAAGTCTGGGGTCGGAGAGTTGGACAGAAAAAGGATGAGACTGTGCATAAAGTTGTGTCGCAAGAGCCCTTCTCAATTTAGAAGGCATGCTAAGGGAGAGTTCAGAAGAACAGTGTTAATTGTAATATCGATACTATAGAGAGAATGACGAAACAATTCGAAGGGCAGAAAGAGACTGGAGAAAATTAGTAAGAGCAAAAGAGTTGATAAGACGGAAAGCCCTAGACTCCACCTTCTCAAGAAAAGCTATATGAGTGGAACCACTCCAGATGTGTGATGCATACTCCATACAGGGGCGAACAACACCCTTATACAGAACAAGCAACTATAGTGGAGTCAAGAAATACTGCAGGCGCCTCAGAACACCTAACCTCTTAGAAGCTTATTTAGAGAGAGAAATAATGTTATCTTTCCAAGAAAGATGACAAGAAAAAGAAACACCAAGAATATTAAGGAGAGATGAAGGCTTGAGTTGTGTGTTTTCAAAGAAGATGTCGCAGTTATGTTGAAGATTGTGTCGAGTAAAAAGATGTGGAAATTACAGTTTTTGAGGCACTGAAAACGACCATGTTTTCTCTGCCCCAATTTGAAATACGAGAAAGATCAGAGGTCAGTTGCTCCAAGGCTACCCTCCTTGCATCTTTAGAAGAAATTACAATTTTAGGCATAAATGAGTTGGAGGGGGCTGAAGGAGTAGAAACAGCTCCGGAATCGTTTGAGCGAAGAGTTCAGCTTTAGTAGAAGCTAGAAGGTGAAACGGCAGTTGTACAGTCGGAAGATACTAAAGATGGAAAAGAGGAAGAAGCAAAGTTAGAGTTAACATTTTTTTGCAAAATGCCAGAAAGGGCGTGAAGAAGAAGAACAAGAAAGATTATTGCATTTTCTACGGAGAAGTGAGTTTTTAGTGTCACGAAGAATATATTTGGCACGATTCCGGGATGAAATATAAGTTTGAAGATGACGGTAATCTCTGAAGGCACCATCCCTGCGACGGATAACACGACAACAAGTAGAGTTAAACCAGAGTTTGTGAGGTTTAGTAGAAGGGAAAGAATATGGAATGTACGCCTCCATGCAAGAGAGAATCACCTCGGTTATGTGCTCTTCACATTCCGAGGGACCTCTCCCACAGAAACAGTAATCATTTCATTGGAAATCAGAAAATATAACCGCAAGTCAGACCAGCTAGTGGCACCGTAATGCCAGAAACGTCTCCCCTCAGAATGTGGGGGCCGTTTTTGCGGAAAACTTCAAGAGACAGAACAGTATACAGAGATAAGAAGGTGATCGGATGAACCCAAAGGTAGAAAGAGTCTAGCAGAATAAAGGGAAGGATTAGAAATTAGGAAAAGATCAAGTATGTTGGGTTCATCACCAAGGCGATCAGAGATACGGGTACGAAGATACACCAACTGCTCAAGGTTGCTCTGGATAGAAAAGTGGTAGGCGAGTTCACCAGCTGCATCATGAGAGCTAGATGAAAGTCATTGTCGGTTGTGAACATTAAAATCACTTAAAATGATGATTTCGGAGAAAGGAGAGTAAGAAAGAATGTGTTTTATTTTGGAATTAAGGTAGTTGAAAAATTTTTAAAGTCGGCATAATTAGGAAATAAATAGACAGAACAAATGAATCTAGTTGTAGAGTTGCAGAAAAGTTTAACCCATAAAGTAGAGAATTAGGAAGACTCCAAATTAGTGACACGAGAACAGACAACATCGTTGTGCACATTTGCGCAACATCCGCCTATGGCTGAAAATTGAGGAAAGAGAAAGTAGGAGGAAACAGAGTAAGGTTTGTTGTCAGACCACTCAGACATCTGGGTTTCAGTTAGGAACAAAGATGAGGTCTAGAAGAAGAGAGGTGGTGTTCGACAAAGTGGAAATTAGAAAAGAGACCACGAATGTTACAGAAGTTAATGAAAAAAGAAAACCGTGCCTCAGGGCAAGTCGGCTTCACCGGAGGCCACCAACCCCCAAGTGGTGATGGGAGAAGAGGTGGATGAGGGACTATATTTGGAAGCTGCCCCTCTAACTTCTAGAGGCAGTTTTTCGTTTCGCCATTGTGATTTATTTTTTAAAAGGTAATGTATGTATCCTGCTTGTAAATTTGTAGGAAACATGTAAAGAAAGGGGAAGGTTGTGAGAGTATTGAGACTCTAATGTGAGTCAAGGGTACACTAGAGACCCTCTGAGAAGATGAAACGCGTAAGGGAATGAACCAAAGGGCAATGGAGTGAAACGGAATAGTCTAGCCCACCCTTTCACTCCGTGGTTAAGCACAATGGTGGTACTTTCATCGCTTCGAACGACGCTACGTCCTCCCCCTATATATATATATATATATATATATATATATATATATATATATATATATATATATATATATATATATATATATATATATATATATATATATATATATATATATATATATATATTATGGTGTTATTAAAAACTTTAAGAAGCGATATTATAATATATTTTAAAATATGCCCTCATTATTTTAGGAAAGAAAACAAGCGTACATACCTGAATTCAAAAAGAAGACAAAAAATGTTGATAATATATTCAAAAATGACATTTTTCATCCTTATCTTCAGCAAAGTTTTAATATTTGTTTAATTAGTGGCTTATGAAACATCACTTTGAATTTCTTTTTTGGAGGACGAAATGATAATTACGAAAAATTATTTATCATTTTTCCCCACTTTCATTTACTATAAGAACACATATTTCAGAGCTTGTATTAATTTGTTTTCTTTGTGTTTGGCTGGTTTGTGGTAAATGTTTTATTAATGATAATTGGAAAATATATATAAATTATGTAAAAACTTGTGTGCGTTTCTTCAAAGTAAACAGACATATATATTCACATCTGTTTGAGAGTGAGAAGCTTCAAAATAAATACACAAAAATCTAAAAATCTTTTGAGCAAACGCAATTCAGCGGTAAAATTTCTGAATAATAATGCGAGTTCGAGCGAAGCGATTAAAAATGAACAAAAATCTTCGGCTAAATTACGTATAACTCTTTTAAGAGGGAGAAAAAAAGAAAGATTCATAATTAGTTAGTTAAAAAATAATT
>SEYY01018864.1:122500-147484 GCA_009176605.1 Armadillidium nasatum | reverse complement strand
TCGATATATCGGCAGAAAAAAATTTATGGATATATTTCGATACTATCAGGGAAATATTAATATCGATACTCTTTCGGCATCCTTGCGGAATTCTGAAAAAAAATGTCATTCTAATTCTAAATTAAACATAGACTGAGTAAAGTAAGTATTGTATCCAGACAGTGCTATAAAGCTTTTATTGCAATCAAATTAAGGTTATTAATTTTTTTTATTTTAAGTTTTTTCATGTTTTTAAAGGATATAATAATTGTTATTCCAAGCTTTATTAGGCTTCATAAATTGCATTTGCGTGTATTTTCATTAGGGTGAAAATAAAGCCGAGTGCTTGGAACATCAAAATTACATGTTCTATCAGTAGATTCTACCCAAATGAACACACACATATCCATAGGAACATAGGAAAATAGTGCCAGTTAGAAGCCACAAAGGCCTATCGAGACCGTCCCAGTCCAAACAAATAATAATAACAATAACAATACTAATACATGCACAAAAGACTAGGTCTATCCCTTCCCTAGTTATCAGTTCATTCATGCAAAGATAAAAGCAAAACCAAGCCCAACTACACATGCAACATTCAATGAACCATCACCCACTACAAAAAAACTGCCATTAGGCTTAGTCATAGGTTGATCTGTTGATCTAAAAAATTCATATATACCCGCCATTTGGCTTAGTCAAGTTATATTATATAATACCTAAACCATCCATAAATCTATCTAGCCCCCTTTTAAATTTAACAAGCCAATCACAGTCAACAATCTCTTCTGGCAAGTCATTCCAAAAATTAACTATTGCTGAAAGAGTATTTTCTTAGATCGAGATGGCATGGCTTCTTTTTAATTTTCTTATCATGTCCTCTAGTTACTCTTCCACAGTCCAATATAAAGTATTTTTCAATCTCTGTATTACTGTCAGATGCAAATATTTTGTAAACTTGTATCATATCCCCTCTGAGAAATCTCCTTTCAACCGAGAACATTCCTAACTCCTTCAACCTCTCTTCATAGCTCTTATTTTCAAAGCCAGAAATCATCCTTGTTGCTGACGTTGTACTCTCTCCAGCATATCTATGTCTTTTCTTAAGGAGCCCAAACCTGTGCACAATACTCTAATGCTGGCCTAACATAGCTATTATATAGCTTGCTTATAACCTCTTTACTCTTGTAAACTACATTGCGATTAATTATACCTAACATCTTATTAGCTCTATTCCTTGCTTCCAAACATTGATCACCCACCTTCAGATTACTGCTAATAATCACACCTAAATCCTTTTCTTGGTCCACAGTCAAGCACTCCTCATTCATTTCATAATTAAATCCTTCATTTGAGTAATGATGAAGAAGCCACTTCCCTGTTAATTATGTGGTGTTCCTCAGGGTTCTGTTCTATCTCCTCATTTATTCTTACTTTTCATCAACTACCTCCTCAGTTGTACTTCTAACTCTGTTCATTCTTGTGCCAATGACTCAACTCTCCATTCTTCTATTCATTTCAAATATGCTTCCTTTTTTTGCTTTGAGTTGCTTCTCTTCTTCAACTTTGATTCCATTCTTGCTAATCTAGATGGGATTTTCCGGTGGAACCACTACAAACTTGTGAAATTCAACACTTTGAAAACATCTTCACATCTCTCTCAGAAACACCTCTCAACTTTCGTATTTATTTCAACAGCTCTGTCTTACCTGTGAACAACATAAATATTCTTGGTCTGAACATAAACAATACATTGTCTTGGAAACCTATTGCTAGGATTACCTCTAAGAAGCTGGGAGTTCTGTTCAGATTGTGAGAATTTTTTCTTGTTACTCCAATTATACAAGGGTCTTATCCATCCATGTATGGAGTACTGTCATCACATATATGGTAGTTTCAGTTTCACCCTTATTTTGGATAAAGTTGAGTCTAATGCTAAAAGACTAATAAACTGTCACCTACTTTCAAACTCCCTTGACTCTTTCTCTGTGACATGACATTGGTGTGCCCACTCTTTTTTTTTTTGAAGGTACTACAATGGCAGGTGATTGAGGGAGTCAACTCTCACATTCCACCACCATTGTCACACATGCAGCACAAGGGGTGCCTCAGTTGCACATAAACTTTGTTTGAACATTGCAAACTCTTGGCTTGCACATTGTGATACCTCCTTTCCAGCCACCTCTGTTCTGTGGGACCTACCTTCTGTTTTTTCTGCTATATTTAACCTACCTCTTTAAATCCTCTGTCTACGCCCACCTGAGGGATCTATGTTAGGTTTGGGATTAGGTGGGTTTTCTTTTACCTTTAGGCCCCCTCCTTGAGAAGGGCTCTGCCAGTGAGTGATGGTAACATGTAAAAAAAAAAAAAAAATGATTGTTGAATACTTATAAGAAATCAGTTCTCCATTTTCATACCACAAAAAAGCAAGGCTATTTTTATCTTCCTATAATTTCAACCTGATCTGCAGAAAGGCAGATTTTACATCTGAAATCTAAGCATAATTTTAACATCTGAAGGAGCACAAAATTTTAAACAAAGAACTCATGAGGTCAATGCCTGGAAAAGCAGCCTCATTTATAGAAGGGTTCAAACCAGTTTTCAGACTGCAGTGAAAAACTGGCCTGACATTTGTTGTTACTTGTGGCACCTCTTTTACTATATACCTATGAAGTATCCATCTATATGTACTCAAGTGTTCTGGAGTTATTTTTTCAATAATTCCCTCATTTAATTGCTGCTTAAGTACTTTAGAATATAGATCAACTAAATTTTGTTTGGGTAGATTTTTATACTCTTTTTTGCTGCAGGTATAGCTATATTATAGTTGGAAGAAGCTTTACCGATTTTGTCTTCATATCAAGGTAATTCTACATAATGGATATCAACCCCTAACTCTATTCCATTTTCAAATTTTTTAATAATGTTTGTCTAGATCACTTATATCGCAACTATCATGAATGCCTATAGATTCTAAACTATATAAATTTTTTAATCCTAAATCTAAATCTGGCTCATTTTTAACAAAATTTAATGGATTAAAATAGGAAATAACAGGATTTAATTTAAAATTAACTAAACTAGAATTTTCTACATTTTGAGAAGTCTTTTTTTAAATATCTTAAGTATTGTGATCTAGTCACAGTTTTTGATTCCACTATTTCTGTAAAGGAAATCATTTTGCCATTCATGCAGTGTGTGAAAGAAAATCTACAAAAATGCTGCAAAATATAGACACCTATTAATCCTTTGATATTATCAATTTTTTGTACCATTCTTTAACTCTTGTTAGGAAATTATTAGCTAACTGAAAACCAAATAATTCAATATTATGTATCGCTTGATTTAGCTCTACTACAGAAATATTTAAATCAGTAAAATAGGGCAGACACAGTTTAGTGTCCTCAATATATGAACTTACTTAGACCTCCCTTAAATTTCTCTGTTGAGTACCTAAAATGGTTTTAATTTCACTCTTGAGACGTTTTATACTTTGTATGTTTATATTTAATTTATTTAAAACACTGGGTTTCAAAGAACTACCTTGAGAACCCAGATCTGTTACAAAATGTATTATTGCAACCCTATTTTTATTTTGCAGTTTTAGAGAGAATGTAGTCAGCAGATATGGGTGCAACTCAGTTTCTCCAATATTTATTGCAACATAACTTACCATATTTTTGGGTTTCTCTTGAGAAGCTGTTTCACCTGCATCTGAATTTGTATCAGAAAATTTATTACACATTTATTATTTATTACAGCCTTCCCACAGCAAAGCAGTGTAATAGAATCACATATAAATTTAATGTTTTCGGCTGAAAGTTTAAGTCAATTTCATAAGCTGCTGCAATAAGTAAACCATCATTGATTCTCATCCTGAGAATAGAAATTTAGGTTAGAGTGAAATATTTTTTGTTTGTGTATTCTTTGTTTTAATAAATGACGTCGTACTATACCATGTTTTCTGAATTCCAGATCTAGCCTATTGTTGATAGTTATAAGAATATAGTGTAATTTTTGTTTTATAAAACTTTATTAGTATTCTGAAAGGAAAAAAAATTGATTGATTACAAATACTGGAAAGAAAAGATAAAGTTAAAAGAATATTCAGATAGGAAAAGTTTAAAGGTCTTGACCTTATCATTGTGATAGGAATCTAAAATCACATTTTATGGTAAGTTTGGAATAACATGCTTGTTTAAGATTAAAAGAAAGAAAAAAAATATATATAAATTAGTTTCATTATCCAAGCTATAAAATTAATGGATTGATTATTATATTTAACAGATCTGAAGAGAATATTTTTCTTTAAGATTATAGAAAAAAAAAATAGGACTATCGGTCGTTTAGATTTAATAAGATGAGAAATAAAATATTTAGAGAATTGACAGAAATATGAATGGAATATGCTTCTAAAACTAATAATAATTTATTTTTTGTAAAAGTTATAAAAAGATGAACGTGTCATACTGGATGTAAATTGAAAAAATAAATAAAATACATAGAGAATTCTAAGTTAAAGCCTAATAATAATGAAATTTTTTTTTGACAGGTGATTGATCATCATCTTATTGGTGTCAGGAGAAGGTATGCAAGATAATAATGCACAAGGTAAGGGTTAATCAATCAAGAAATAATAAATGTATGATAGTATTGTTGAAAAAATAATTAAAAGGATTAATTAAAAATAAAAAATATAATTTATACTGTGGGGCAGGGGGAAACTAACTACCCTCAAAAGTAAATTTTAATCAAATTTTAGTTTTTTTAATGAAAGAAACAATTCAAATTCTCAATTTTGGATTATTTTTTTGGCATAGTCGTTATATTTCAATGTTTTATATAAAATAAATATAATAAATGATAACTATAACATAAGTTTCACCCTTTTGGGTACGTATTTTTGACAAAATTCAAATTTTTTTTGAAAGTCCACTCCCCTCCCAAAAAAAAAAAAACCTTTTGGGTAGATATTTTTGCCAAAATTCAAAATTTTTTTGAAAATGCTCAAAAAGAAACTATATTGACTATGAAAAAATCCAAATAAGTGGAGTTAAAAAAAAAAAAAAAATGAAAGGTAAGTGTTCACATTTAAAATAGTTTCTTTAAGGTTTTGAAAATATTTTTTTTTTTTTTTTGAAACTGTAAAACAAACCATTCAAAAGTTGAAATAACTCATATTTTTCAACCAATATAAATGAAATTTTCAGAGGTTATACAGTTGGGTAAAATACACATTTTTTGTATACCCAACAATTTAAATGCTGTGCATGGGAAAATTTTTAAACATTTCCCGGTGCCCAACACTGAAATGGTTAGATATCCAAAAAAATTTCCTGAATAAAAAATGCGTATCTTGCTCAATTGTACAGTGTAGAATATATATATATATATATATATATATATATATATATATATATATATATATATATATATATATATATATATATATATATATATATATATATATATATATATATATATATATATATATTTTAATTTCATATTTTACACAGTTTGGCAAGTTACAGATTTTTTATTTAGAAAACTTTTTGTATACCCGACAATTTTTATGCTGTGTATGGGAAAAATCATTGAGTGTACAAAAACTTGTTCTAAATAAAAAATGTGTTTCTCACACAACTATACAACCTCTGAAAATTCTATGAACTCTTCATGGGTAAAAAAAAAAAGTTATGCTCAAAAATAATAATTACCCAAAAAATGTTTCAATTTTCATGATTAAGCGTATTCTTGAAAATTTGACTTTCAGGGCAGACTACATAAAAAATTCAATTATAACAAAATGAATATCGATGATTTAAATATCTATATGTCAATTATCAAGTCATTTTGACAAAAGGAAAACGCTGAAAAATTTGCATAAATTTTGCTCCAATACATTGGATTTTCGTTGAAAATTTCAGTCCAAACATTTTTGTTCTTCAAATCTTGTTATATATATATATATATATATATATATATATATATATATATATATATATATATATATATATATATATATATATATATATATATATATATATATATATATATATATATATATATATATATATATATATATATATATATATATATATATATATATATATATATATATATATATATATATATATATATACCATATATAAAATTTTACCCTTTATATTAATAAAAAGCACTACTGAATAGCTATTTTTAAATATTATGCTGTGGTTAGTTTCCTCCATATCATTTTCTCATTACCTTTAATTTTAAAAAAAAAAATTAAAATATTAATTTGCCTATCTCCATATTCTTTTTTATATAATTATTAATGAGAAATGTTCTTATTTTTCTCTAAAATTATAAATGCAGCTATGTCAGTAATCCTGATTTTATGCACCTCATGAAAGTTAAATTTTCGAAATTTTGTCTAGTTTCCCCTCCTGTTTTAAAATGAAGAAATAATGAAAAATTATGAAAATAATATACAATGATTAGGTGAATGCAAATCAGATGAAATTTGAAATAATGATTTATGTCAAATTTTTATTTATTTGTTTATTTATTTTTTTTTTTAGAATCAATATACTAAAAAATATTTATTTTTTGTTTAGGGCTTTTGTAAGTTCTAGTTGACCTTACATCTTGTCTTGGCTCGGAAGAAGTTACAGTGGATCTATTCAAAAGTTGGTCTTTTGGTTTATCTTTTGCATTTTTCAGTCCTGTTCAGCTGTAACCAATATTTGAGAAAAGTTGAAGACATTTGTCGAAGAGGAAAGTCATCCACAAGAATTTTAAACTCAGCATACAAAAATTTATTTAAAAAGTACGAAAATTATATTTTTATTCTTCCATCTTACACTAAAACACTTCTTTCTCTCCAACACATTTTAGTCTATTTTCATTTGCATGAAAGTTTTGATAGGTAATTGGATAAGTAGATGAAGTTAATATGAATATATAGGACTGGAGAAAGTGAGAGCGAGGTCATATTAAAGATTCGTTATTGGAAAGTTAGGAGAAAGAAATATTAAGGTTAAAAAAAAATATATATATCTATATATATACATAAAAGTGGGATTAAATAAAATTTTGTGGGAAGTGGTTTTCATCCTGTGTCAGTTATTCATTTATAATTCACATAAAACTAAAGAAGAAATTACTTATCTACTCAAGGATGAATAATGTGTAGAAGACTTTGTTCTATTTTCCTGTCATTCAGTCAGCTAGTCATACTATAACTTCTAATAATTTTTGATGAAATTGCACTTGGTGAAGCTTATGAAAGGTTGAGATACTATCCAATCTATCATCAGGAACTTTACAAGTTATTATTTTTATTTGTTTTTAGGGTTAGTATCGTTCTGGGTAAATTGTCATGACTCTGTAGTGCATTCACCCTTTGATGCACCTACAATTAATAAATTCTAAATTTCCCACACCCCATCATCCTAGTAGGGCACAGTTGTTTCCCCTTACAGTTGGAGACTGCTGAGGGTGACCGAATATTACCTGTAAAAAAAAAATTTAAAATAAAAAAAAAACTTTTTCAATAGTTTATGGAGACTGTAAAAGAACTACAGATTGGCGACCCCTCAAGTTCACCAAACCTTGAGGCAGTTGTGTCTCAAGAGGATCCAGCAGATGCTTCAGCTGTGGGGAGCCTTACTGCCTCTACCAGTGGGGCAGAAGCCACACCTTCAGCACCAGACAAAGACAAGGAACCCTTGGGTAATGGCCTGGAAGAAAATAAGGAGCCAGTCAAAGAGTATGTAAAACCTCTATCAGGAGGGGCCAAGAAGCGGTTTTGGTGGCTTGTTAAGAATGGCCATGACCTATCAGAGGCCCATGAACTGGCCACTAAACCAACTAGGAAATGGACAGCAGAGAAGAGAAAGCGATCAACCATCTCTGCACCAGAAGAGATCGGTAAAAGACCCAGGGCTGAGGGCCAGAATGTGAATGAGAATTCCTTGTACAACACTCGGTCAAATGTTTAGTGACATTAAAATAGGGTATAGTCACAAATGACTTCCCTGAAACCCTCCTGACAACGGAACAACAAAAGGCTATAGAAGAGGATATTTTAAGTAAGGTTGAGGAATCTGGAGCTGACATATCGCCGCAATTCCACAACTCTGCATTCATGCCGGGATTTCTGTTAATCAATTGTGATGGAGAAGCCACAGCCAAATGGCTAAAATCCGTCATCGAGGGGCTTAATCCTTGGAGGGAAACTAGTCTGAAAGCTGTAGAAGGAGATAACATTCCTCAGTCTATAATCATGACTGGATTTTTTCCTCACAGTTCCGGGGACAAGAATGAAAGGATTCTTGCCCTTATGAAGAGCCAGAACAAGCAACTAGAAATAGAAAAATGGAAGTTGCTGAAAAGGGAAGATAAAGGCACCTCAACACTAATGGTCTTTTTCATAGACCAACATTCAGAAACAACTTTGAAACTAAATAACTTTAAGTTAAATTATAAATTTGGAAAGGTCAGACTCACAAAAAGTGGAAGAGGACAGAAATCCTTCTCTTCAACCACAATGGGAGAAACCTTAGAGAATTTTGATACCCCAAATACCCCAAGTACCTCAAAGCACAATAAAGGTAAAAGATTCTTTAAAAACCTAAGATATGGCAAAGGAAATATATATAACCGGCTTGGTGGTGGCCCAACAAATTTCTGAAATTGAAGCCAAAGGCAAGAGGAACATTGGTTGTCTTCAAATTAGGGATATACCCAATACCAAATTTGCCTGATATTTTATATCTGGGTAATATTACGGGATTTATCATTAAGTTCACATTAATGGCTATATATATATATATATATATATATATATATATATATATATATATATATATATATATATATATATATATATATATATATATATATATATATATATATTATTTACTTTTTTGAGTACTTCTACTTGGTTTGAAATAATTAAAAGTACTTTTAAGTACAAGTAAATTTGAAAAGTAAAAATCGTAAAAATTATTATTTATTCTTAAAAGATCTTCATATCCAAGATAGGTAAAAAAAAAGGGTCTTGAATTAAATAAATCTCGCTTTATTATTATTATTATTATTATTATTATTATTATTTATTATTAAATTTTATTTTGCAAATTTTAGAAAAATGGGCAAACAATTTAGGTGTTCCAGCATTTTTTTTTTTTAATTTATTTATTTATTAAAACATTGCCACCACTCACTTTAAAATAAAAAGAAGCCCACTCAAGCTTAACACAAATATCTCTGGTGAGTACTGTTGGAGGCCTTCAAAAGAGGAGGATTAAATGCAGTAGGAAAAACAGATGGAGGAGCGAGCTCACAGAACAGTGATGAACGGAAGGGGGAGGCACCACAAAGGGCAGGCCTGGAGTTTTTGATATTCACATGAAATTCATATGAAAGCAGTGTGACGGTGGGGGGTGGAATGTGAAAGGTCAGTTACCTCGAGTACCAATATTAAATTACAGAGATAGAAGACCAGAGGGTCAAGGAAGTTTGAAAGCAGGAGACAGTTTATATATATATATATATATATATATATATATATATATATATATATATATATATATATATATATATATATATATATATATATATATATATATATATATATATATATATATATATTGGATAAGGTTGAGCCTAAGGCTAAAAGATTAAAACACTGTCCCCAACTTTTAAATTCCCTAGAACCTCTATTTCTACGACGTGACCTTGACGCACTCTCTCTTTATGTAGGTGCTCGAGGGAGTTGATCTCTCGCATTCCACCACCATTGTTTCGCCCTCGCAGCACAAGGGGTGCTTTGCTTGCACATGAACTTTGTGTAGTCATTGCAAACTGTAGGATTGCATGTTGTGGTACCTCCTTTCCAGCCACTTCTGTTCTGTGGAACTCTACTTCCTCTCTGTTTTTCCTGCTATATTTAACATACCTCTCTTTAAATCCTCCGTCGGCGCCCACCTGTGGGCTCTACGTTATGTTCAGGATAGGGTAGCTTTTCTTTTATCCTTTAATTATGCCCCTCCTTGAAAAGGGCTCTTCCGTGAGTGGTGGTATATATATATATATATATATATATATATATATATATATATATATATATATATATATATATATATATATATATATATATATATATATATATATATATATATATATATATATATATATATATCAAAAGGGAAAGTGACCGAGGCCTACATATAATCCACCAATTATAGAAAAGCTAATTCTAAAATCGGATCAATGGCCGATGTGATATAATACACAGTGTTTGATAGTGTGCGAATCAAAGGAAGTGTTGAAAATAGGGGAAGGAAAAATGCTTCAGACTCTATGGTTTTACCAGTAGAATTCTTAAGAATGAGCGTAGAGATTACGTCCGGGCTAGAGAGGTAGACTGAGAAAGAATGAGACGTGTGTGGAATGATTGGTTAAAATTTTATTTTTATATTTTATATTTTATATTTTTTGTAGTATTTTTTCTGTATTCAAAATTTATGTTATTTGATTGTGTATTGTGTATAACATGTTGTAAGTTTCGTAGTGTATAAAGTTTTATTGGTAATTTTAATAAAAATTATATTCATTTTTCTAGTTTATCTTCAAAAGGATTGATTCATTTTATTGATAGTAATAATAAATAAAAGTTTGACTTGGCACTATAGATATTTATTGTAAGTTTATCTTAATTCGTAATTCAAATTTATTAAAATTAAACTTTTGTACTATTAAATTATTCGTGTATTACTAAAATTTCTCAAATTTTTAAATGTTTCTTTTTGTTCCTAATATAAATTGTTTGGTTTTACTGTTGTAATGTTTAACACTGTAAAAATTTTGTTGAGTTTTTGTAATTATTTTTGTGGCACAATTACATAGTTCATTAATAAAAATGGGACACAAGTTGAAAATGTTTTGCCACTCCTGATATAGAGAGTTCAGAAGAGCCTTATTTCCTTTGTAATATCTAGCGACAGTATAGGAAAATGAGTGAGCAGTTTAATGGATAAAAATAAAATAGAAAATTGAAAGGTCATAAAAGCAAAAGCCCCTAGAGTGAAGAAATTCTGTAGGAGCATTAGAACATCCAACCTCTTAGAAGTTTTCTCAGTGTGAGAGAAACAATATGCCTCCATATCAGAGAAGATCACCTCAGTTATGCGTTCTACACACTCCAAAGAACCCTTGGCAGAAAAGCAACAGCCATTCATGGAAAATCAAAAGCAGTACAACTGTAAGCATCAAAGTACAAAAAATGTTTCCTCCCTGAAAGTTGAGGTAGTTCCTTCGAAGGACCTTGAGATATAATAGGGTTGCTCGAAGGAACTCAAAAATGTAAAGAGTTTAACAGTATAAGTATTAGGATTAATAATAAAGAAGAAGTGAGGATGAGAAAATGCAAAATGTGCTTTAATTTGGAGTTCAACTAATTGAAGAATTTAATAAGAAAATGAGTTAGGAGCCAGACAGAGAATAGATGAATTTATTTATAGAATGACATGGAAACATATGCAAAAAATGGAAAATTCGGATGACAACAACGTTACTCAGATAATACAAAGCCGTCGTTTGCAGAAAGTTGAGGAGAGAAACTAAGGAAAAACAGTGTAGGGTATGCCATCGGAAAACACAAAGAGTGGCTAGGTCTATATAAAGGAAAGTTACGTTAAAAAAAAAGTTAAAATGTTTACAGAATTACAGAAGAAATAAAAATGACTACACCAGAATAAGTCATCAATTCCTTAGAGGCACCAACCCCACCACCGGAAGGCGCCAACTCTAAGGTGATTATATATATATATATATATATATATATATATATATATATATATATATATATATATATATATATATATATATATATATATATATATATATATATATATATATATATATATATATATATATATATATATATATAAAATTGTAAATATAAAGTATTTTTTTATTTTATTTTAATTGCTATAATTGTTTAAGTTTTTTGAGTGGTGTTTTGTTGTGTAGTATAGTCTTGCAAGGGTAGTAGGTTGATTTTTAATATTCAGCTTTTCTTATTTTTACTTTTATTCTTATTGTCGAAATTTATTCTCTTTTTCATGCTTTTATTCTATAGAACCAGAGGGTAGTTTTCATACTCCACGCAGGAGCAGCTCGGAGGGTTGCTAGTACTATTTGGAACTATTGGGCACTTTAATTTACGAGAGATATAAGTAAGATGCATTATTTCCATTTGTTTATGTAAAAAAGATTTCGACATTTAAATAGATAAAGATTTGTATAGTAAATTATTACTTGTACCGACTGACAATACTAGAGAGTTTTTTTTAGGTCAAATTCAACTTAAATGTTAAAATTTAGAGCACATTTTCTTCTTCTTGATTTCAGTTATGACAGAATCGGAGATGCAGATGTCTCAAGAGGAAAAAAATGTCCTTGTATCTTTTACAATAAATTAAAAATATGGAAGTAAAGCCTAGTATACGTTCATCTAGATAACATATAAGGTGATAGAGAGCAAGATCTCAACTCTTATTCAGTTTTATTGAGTGTATTTAAAGCATCTTAATTTTAAAGAGCTGTTGTAATATGGTCTTGAAGAAGATTAGGTTTCGTACACTGAAAGAGTAGCAAAAGAACAAATACACAGGAGGAGGATTACTTTAAGGGAAATCTTATAAATTGACAAGGCTAAAAAATAGTTCTGGTTTGTGGTAACACATCAGAAAGAAAACTTCAAAGTCTCTCACCTGGAATTATAGAAAAAAGACATAGAAGTGCAAACATGGATAGGCTGGTAACAATTGTAAGTGAGTATACCCTAAAATTATACTGTTGCGAAGGACAGGTGAAAGGGAGGTGTGACTATTTCATGGTTGCCCACTTCTAATCGGGAAGGGCTCAATAATTACTGCATATTATAAATCAACTTTAGTGTTTATCCAAATTATTTAGTTCATTGGGATCTAGTCTTTTTGCATAAGTTTCTTAATATTTTGTTCAAATGACATTCTTTTATTTTTTTATTAAACCTTTCTAATGAGAATAACGAAGGCTGCTGTTGCTTTATTTAGGTAAAGTCTGAATCCTCGATTACACTTGGCGAATAAACCCGGCCAAGTCGGCTGTGATCTTTCATTGTTAATTCTATGTTTCGGGGTGCTTGTGGATTTGTGAAGTAAATGGTTCGTTGCACCGGGCTAGTTTACAAGCCAGCGAGTAGATTTTAAAGTGAGCAGGTATTCAACTTTTCAAACAGCAATTACAAAATTAAGTAATTTACACTCTCGTTATATTACAGCGAGGTAGCTAACAGGAAGTTTTTAAATTCAGTGCTCTCTGGCTTGCAAACTCGCCCAACGTAACAACGTAATCGAGTCACAGAAAAGTTAAAAATGTTTTCCAATTCTGATACTGGTGAAGTGTACCTTTTGTTAAGGATGTTCAGACAAGCATATTTATTTAAAAGCTTTCTCAACTTCAGTTGTTAAAAATCAGTTTTCGAAAATATATACATCATGCATCTATAATGATGTCTATTATAGGATAATAGGAATTTTTTATATATTCTATTTTCTTAAATAACTATCTAATTTTCAGGCAACTTTCCCAATTGACGACGATCTGAAGTGATAATTAAACTATCTACAATTTTGTTTCAGATTGAAATATTTCCTATGCTTGAGCAAAAGTAAGTAAACCACAATAATGTAATTTTATACATTGAAATTCCATTTAGATGATGTAATGCCTGCCAACCCATTTGTTAATATAAAGATAGACTTATTTAGGAGAAGGAGGGTTGGTCATGTCATGTTTTGTACTAGTTTAAACATGTAAATAAGTCATACTCGTAATGAAGGCCTATGAACGATGGGGGTGTGGAGTGTGAATTAGACAGTTTGATCACTAGCAACTTTTAACTCGCTTGTGAAGCTGATGTTCGCAACTGAATCATGGGGCGGGGCACTCCAAGTATATTATATAGTAAATTATGTAAATTACTCAAATAATTTATTGAATTCAAGTTAATGACTTCAGATCAGCTTTTATTTATATAGAAAAAATTAAATATAGTTTTGTATTTTTTACAAATATGAAATTATATATTTGGGAGAGTGAAATATAATCTCTTTTGATGAGCATATTTACTTTGTTAGCAACACTGGAAATTTGGAGTTTCATAATAGATATTTTATACAGTTCAATTGATTGTTAGTTGTTATGGGAGTTTTATTAACTTTTATTTGTATTAATATATACTGAAGTGTATGATGTCAGATATACTGTGATAGAATTTTATTTTTCTTTATATTCAAGTTTATGAAAAGAATACTTAGAATAATTTTTATTTTGCAAGAAGAGGAACTGAACCGTAGGAGACGATGATACGAAGCAAGACGTGATAGGAACTGCTTTTAAGTCTCATTTTGAAAAATCTTCGAATTTTTATTAAGGAGGTAATGTAAAAATATTACTTTTATTAAACACTGAATTACCAAAATGACAGAAGACGTGAAAATTTGATTAGCTTTAGTATTCTTTATGAAAAATGTCTTTTTCTCTTGGGAATTCAGTGGCATTTTAAAATTTAATTTAGTAGTATTTAAATATTTTATTAATTCTCTTCATTTTCCAAATTAGTGACTCTGCAACTTGTAGGTGTTGCCGATAGATAATGAAGAGGATCTCATTTTTGCTTGGCTGAAGGAGTGACAGGAGAAATTCCTTCGTAAGGGCCCCAATTGTTTGTGAGTTTTTGGCCCCGCTCAGGTTTTATTAAAGTTTAATTTTTATTTTTATTTAAAACATTTACAATGGTTTTATTATACTTTTCAGGATGTGTTTAAACTCTCAGGATAGTTTGATACCAAAAATATATTCATATTTTATTTAATATTTATTTTCACATAATAAAATAAATAAATAATAGTTTTTATTTTAACCAAAATATTCAGAGAGAAATTTAGCCAGCAGAATTCATTTTGATTATTGACTAATTTTCAAAACATTTAAATAGAAGTAAGTTAACAAGAAGTCCATATTGAAATCATTTTCATTAACTTTATATATGTAAGAAATATAATTCTACAAAATTATTATAAATATAGTTATTGCCATAATTTTTGTGTAGTTCATAGAGAGAGTTCACTGTATATAGGTTTGATGAGGAGATCTTTCTTCTATAACAAACTGGGTTCAGCCATATTTGATTGGAGGTGTAGACTAGCCTTAATAAGAAAGATATGCCATTGAATTAAATCTCTGCTCGTTTCCTTAAGAACCAAGTCCACATCTGATGGAAGATAAAAATAAAGTTGATATAAGCATATTTAAATGAGCACTTCCCGAGCCATGCTCGTACGAATAAATACTTTAATTTTAATGCATTTTTTTTAATTCTATTATGATAGATAATCTGTAGTCTTTTGTTAAAGATACTTTCGAAATGAAAATTAATTTTACCTTTCACATATTGTCGGTGAACCCACGTCACCATTTGTATACAAACATCTTTTATATAGAATCTTGTTCAGAAGACAAGTAAGACTGTTTCTCGAGAATCCCGTTATGGCTGACCTTTAAAGATCTGTCTCAAGTTTTAAAATTTAAAAACATTAATTTAGTCTAAAAATTGAAAAGTTAACTATAAATGAATACTTACTTTAATATTGACTCTGATCATATTGTGATACAAATTCAAAGTGCAATTCTCTCGGTCTTCCAATTAATTTCAGTATATAGATATGATATTTAAACCTTTTATTACGCAAGTGTTCTTAAAAATCTATAGAAAATACTGCCATTATTACTCTATTTCTTTCTGCGGGGTTTAAAATTTACCTATCCTAATATATATAAAACATTTTATAAGAATATCTTTGATTAATTTAAATAAACGTGAAATTTCTGCTTCACGCTACGTATACATGTATAAAATGAATGAAATACAGCATATAAATTACCATATATTTTTGAGCATTTTTTCATTTTTATTTTAAGGCTCTCATCTGTTAACGTGAACTTTAAACTCTGATCTTTTCGGAATATTTACTGAGTGGATTTAGAATATAAAAGTTAAACAAGCCACATTAACTTATGGCGTCATGCAGATTGAGTCTGAATGACAAAGAAATTTCGATCTAGGTAGATTTTAGAAAAATTTATAATTCATATTTTATTTTAATTTTATATTCTCATTTCTTTTTGTTTCACAAAAAAAAAAAAAAAAAAATACAATACCTTTAAATTTCAAACTTTCAGATTATTACAAACACGTACATTATGGTAGTTTATTTATTACGTTATTTGTGATTATAATTTACCCATTTTAATTGTCTAAAACTTGAAATATGATTTATTTTTATTGCAAGTTTTAATTTAAAAAAAAAAAAAAAAAATTTCGGAAAAAACTTCCCTACAGAAAAAAGAAAAAGTTTTAAATGAAGAAACTTTATAAATATTGAACCACTTAGATACTCGCAGTTTTGAAGTCAAAATTATTAATTTATTTATTTTTCTAATTACTATAAAATTGTAACAAGTCAAAACAACCAAAATCTGAATGAAAACTTTTGTAAATTTTTTCTAAATTGGAAAACTTTTGTCGCTTTTCTAATATCTTTTGCCCCACGGAAAAAGTTTACTAAGTCTTGAATTAGGTCATATAAAAAGACTGAAAAGGATAATTTTTTCCTACTTTCTACTCCACCTATTTTTATTTTTATAAAAACAATAATTAGAAATGACTGAGGAAAAAAATATTTTTTTCCACTGAATCAGTTTTGCATTTTATATCTAATTTGTTAATGATTGGGGAAGGGGGAAAGTTTTTTTTTGTTTTTGATTTTTGGGGTGGTCTTTCTTTTAGTTTTTTTTTGTACCATCAATTTCGACCAGAATTAAAAACTTAAAAAAATGTCTACAGAAAATGGTTCTATATCATTCTTCAGAAGTTTCGAATCAGATATTCCGACCTCCATCTCTACATTAATTTACCAACTTGAAATTCAATTCGGATTACTGACTTAAAAGCGATGATTATGCTTTTTTAGATTGAAAGCACTCAAAACAGTTTCAAGATTTGTCACGGCGCATACTTGGGGTGTGACAAAAGCGCAACGTATTTTCTTCTAAACCCTTTCGAGTTAGTCCTAAGAATCGTATGGGAAGAAAAGCATAGATTCCCTGCGACAAAATCTGACACCAACTTCTATTTGCAACTTGAGAGGAAGTATAAAAAATCATTCTTTCAGTCCCAAGATGAAAGTCTAATTTTCACAACCGGGAAGTTCTCTGTTCACATTCTTAGACTGGGAACATAAAAATCATATGCAAATTGGGAAGAAAAAACAATAATTAAATAAGTAAATACAAATATAAGAAACAAACAAATGTAAAAAATATATATATATATATATATATATATATATATATATATATATATATATATATATATATATATATATATATATATATATATATATATATATATATATATATATATATATATATATATATATATAATATAATAATATTATCATGCGCCGTCGGTAAGGACACACCCTATCGTTTAGGAAGTTCTTCCACACCCACCTGTCATAGTATAATCCCATATCTTCACCTCCTCCATAGATAATCCCCTTCTCTCCATCGCAGCCGTAATTCCGTCCTTCCATCTCTTCCGTGGTCTTCTACCCTGCGGGAACCAGTTGTAGAATCTGGCAGGGTACCTCTCTTCATCTATCCTCCCCACATGGCCATACCATTTCAATTGCTTTTTTTCCTATCTAGTTTTCAATGGGTTCCATTCTCAGTTCCCCCTTATCTCTTCATTCATCGTCGTTCCCGCCACAATCCTCAGCATTTTTATCTCTACTTCTCGTTTTCGTCGTAAGAGTCCAGGCCTCCGAAACCCAACAGAATTGGGCAGAGAATTGATGTGTATATTAAGATCTTGACCTTCTTCGATACATGTCTGTTCTTCAGCAGGAGGTATAATTCTCTCACTCCCTTTTAAAAACAGCTTATTGTTTCTTCTATTTCCTTCCCATCTCTCTGTTTGCATTCACGGTAACTAACCCCCAGATATTTAAACCTTTCCACCTAACTTATTCTGGTACCTTCAAGTTCGATGTTAAGCTCCTCGCAATCTTCATCACCTCCATCTTTTCCTTATTTATCCTCAGACCCTCTCTATGCAGCAATTTCTTCCATCTCCCCAGTGCTCTCTTTAACATATCTCTACCGCTAGTCAATATTGCCCAATCGTCTGCATACGACATCGTCATTCCCAAATCCTCAACTTCATCCACCTCACGCATACATTTATCTATGTACAAGATGAATAGAAGAGGGGATAGGACCCCACACTGTCTCACTCGTGTCCACCATAAACCATTCATCAAGGCCGTGGGCCGTTCTGACAGCACTCTTACTCTTACGTATATAGACTACGGACCACTCGCACTAGTTGTGATGGTATTTCATTAGTGCGGGTCTGCAAGAGTTTTCCACAACTTCTCGCGTTGCTACGTGTCTAGGGCCTTTTCCAAATCTATGAAGGCCACGTAGATCTTCCCTATTCTAACACTCAACTCTTTTCAATCATCATCTTCAGAGAGAACGTTAGATCTGTAGTTCCCTTATTGGGCTTCTACGCATGTTCTAAGTCTTTTCTCCAAAACCCTCTCATACACCTTCAGTGCATAGGGCAGAAACGATATCCCTCTGTAATTGTAACAATGACACCTATCTTCTTGTTTTAAATATTGGGCAAATGATAGCCTTTTTCCATTCTCCCGGGACGTCCTATTCAGGAGTATTAGCAACAGATCCGTCATAATGAGTAAGGACGAATGGCAGATATTTACAGAAGTTATTGGAGAACTTTATGGTTTGAGGGCAGAAATTTTGATCAGGAGAAGAATCAAGGAGGTCAGCGTACTTCCTTTAAATGAAAGCACGCTTGAACTGTCCATATAGAACCCGAAGCCAAACAATGCGGAACTACAAATATTTATCAAGCTCAGTAAAAAAAAAAAAATTTAATAATAAAGTTGGTCAAAATTATTTCAGAATTACCCTGTATTATTTTTTATTCATTTATAACATCAAAGAATGACATTAAAACAGTAAGCAATAATAATAATAAGAATAATTAATAATAATAATAATAATAACAGTGATGAAAATACAATCACCACAGAATAGTGACTCCCCCATCACCATCACTTGTGATGAATAATAATAATAAAAATATTTTAGGTCAAGATCTATTTTATTATTATTATTATTATTATTATTATTATTATTATTATTATTATTATTAATCTACAATATATATATATATATATATATATATATATATATATATATATATATATATATATATATATATATATATATATATATATATATATATATATATATATATATATATATATATATATATATATATATACGTTTAAGGATCCCTGACAACGGCGCAGGGTCAAAGGTTGTAATCAACCTCAAGCCCTCACTAACCTTGGTTCGAACCCTATTCGAGATCTTTATTTATAGATACAAACATATTCATTTTTCACAGTCTCACGCTAATCTTAAATTGTACTTTCTGTAAGTTGAAGTGACTCACGCTCAAGCTTACATTGCGTTGAACTCGTGCTATACTCACGGCACACTCATGCTCAGGAAAGTGAATTAAGTAAAAGACTTCGAATGGACAACCTTCACACTAGAAGACATTGTCGGATTTTCTTCTCTCTGCACGTCATCTTTTTAGCTTTGGAGTGTCATATCCTATGTTTTATGAGCATCGTCATTTCACATCCAATCTTCCAAATTTTGATGTCATTTTCTTTAAAACAGATCTCATTTTCCTCTATAGATGCCATTTCTTTCTGGCTATTTTACTAACTTTCAGATCTTTTTTTTAATGACATCATACAGAACGTCATTTACAGCCTAAACATCATCTCCAAACTTCAAAACGTCATCTGCAACATGCCCTTGAAATATGAAACAAAATGATTAGTCATTTCATATTTTTAGATGGTTGTAACATTAGACAATAAAATTTCTGTTTATAAAACATTTTTGGACCTTAGAAACTTTAAATATAATAAGTTCAAAGAATATTATAAACATCAGACTCTTATTTAAAAGCAAGAAATTGGAGAAAAAAATACTACAAGATATCTTTAGATAATATCTTGCATCAATACACCATTCGATTATATTTGAAAAGATATATTATTTCTTCCCAATTATAAGTTGCATCCAAGTTTTATTTTTTATAATGGTGTCATCTCTCCGTTGAATATACTTCCTTCTTACAGAAGTATAATTCCCGTTCGAGTACTTGTTCTTGTGATACCGAAGGAGTCCATCGGAGGGAGCAACCTCTTCCGACGCGGAGTTGAGAGTTCCAGGCAAGAGTAAGGTGACCTCGGAATTTGGTTGTTGTCCAGCGGAACCTGGAAAGATAGGTTGTATTAATGGAAATATTTCATTTTAAGTCACTTAAATCAGTATATTAAATAAATAAATAATAGATGTGTATATGTGTATATGTGCATGTATATATGCGTGTGCGTGTGTGTGTGTGCCAACGTAAGGTCAAAGTGCATCCCTCGTTTTTACTTTACTACTCCTAATTAGTACAATATATGAATTAGCTCTACTACTACTACTACTACTACTACTACTACTTCATATTCTTTGGCTAATTCGTCTTTTGTATCAATTTACAAATTCTCTTCTTGTTAATTTCTACATTTTTTTCTAAAAATTTCCTCTGATTGGTTTCAGATTTCTACTATATATATATATATATTATATATATATATATATATATATATATATATATATATATATATATATATATATATATATATATATATATATATATATATATAATATATATATATATATATATATATATATATATATATATATATATATATATATATATATATATATATATATATATATATATATATATATATATATATATATATATATATATATATATATATATATATATATATATATATATATATAAGGTCAAAGTGCATCCCTCGTTTTTACTTTACTACTCCTAATTAGTACAATATATGAATTAGCTCTACTACTACTACTACTACTACTACTACTACTACTTCATATTATTCTTTGGCTAATTCGTCTTTTGTATCAATTTACAAATTCTCTTCTTGTTAATTTCTACATTTTTTTCTAAAAATTTCCTCTGATTGGTTTCAGATTTCTACTTATATATATATATATATATATATATATATATATATATATATATATATATATATATATATATATATATATATATATATATATATATATATATATATATATATATATATATATATATATATATATATATATATATATAAACCCTATAAATCTGCCACTCCTTCTCTTATTCGTCCTGAGGACACTGTTGATAATACTCCTTCTGAATAGGCAAATCTTTTCGACTTCCTTTTTCTCCTTCAATTTAACCCCCAACGATTCCGGCTCTCCTTCTACTACTCCATCTCTTCTCAGGTGTCCCATGTCATCACCTGTGATTTCAAATGATTAGATTCATGGTATCCTGAGAACTATGAACGTCAGGAAGGCCAGCAGCCAAGACGGCATTCCTCCCCGTGTTCTGAAGGAGTGTGCATCTGAGCTGGCGCCTGTCCTTGTTCAACTCCACTCTCTATGCCTTAATACCAATACTTTTCCTCAATGCTAGAAGCGAGCAAATGTCCAGCCGATCCCGAAGAAGGGTAGCCGCTCTGATCCCTTTAAATATCGTCCTATAGTTCTCATTTCCGTTCTGTCTAAAATTTTAGAAACTCTCCTTAACTTTCAACGTTCGAGGTCAACTGGTTACATTTTTTTCTATCTTACTGATTTATGGGGAGTCTTGTGTGGTGGAGTTTGACATTTCCAAGGCTTTTTTGGCCGGGTGTGACATGCGTCACTATTCTCCAAGCTCCCTTCCTTTGGGTTTCCTAGAGGGAATCGACCTCTTGCATTCTACCACATTTGCCTCGCCCACGTAACACAAGGGGTGCCATGCTTTCACATGAATTTTGTGTGAATATGGTGAACTCGATCCAGGCTTGTCTGTTTTGGTGCCTCCTCCTGTTCTGTGGAACTCTGTCATCATCTGTTTTTCCTTGCTGCATTTAATCTTCCTCTCTTTAAGGCTTTCGTCCGCTCTCGCCTGAGAGGTGTGTTAGGCAGGGATTGGGTGGGATTTGTTTCATCTCTCTCTCTCTCTCTCTCTCTCTCTCTCTTCTCTCTCTCTCTCTTCTCTTCTCTCTCTGATTATATATATATATATATATATATATATATATATATATATATATATATATATATATATATATATATATATATATATATATATATGCTCGAAAAAAGGACCGGTTTTGGTAGAGTTTTAACCAGTTACTATCATGAGTGACAAGTGCCCAAGTCATCGTGTACAAAGCCAACCACTATTAACAAATACCAATTCTTTTTATAATTATTATTATTATTATTATTATTATTATTATTATTATTATTATTATTATTACAACTACTATTTAGTTAAAAAAGGTTTATTATTAGTTTACCTTATTAAAAGCAAAGTATATTTTCTACAACTTTTTTCACCTGATATTCATACTTAGGTCAATTTCCCTTCTGTTTATATACTCTCCTTGCTTGCGTCACTAAATACACGTTCGCTCTGGACACTGGTGGGAGGATAGGTTAAGTTCCACTGAGAAAAAAATGGACTCAATTTGGGGTATTTTTCTTCAATATCTTTCACCATTTAAGAAGATTAAACTTTATTTCTTGTTAATCTTTTGTCTTTGAAGATGCAAATCAACCTTTATATTTAATATGTTTATATTTTTTTTTTCTTCTAATATATAATTAAAACTTCAAAAGCGAATTAAGTAATGATTATAATCATTGTCGGTTTAGCATGTTTTCATTCTTCTTTGGAACTGGGTTTGCATACAGGAACACTTCTTCACATTTAAAGTACGTTTTATCTTATATAGCATTGTGACCCATCTGGTGGGTGTATTGTGGGCTACATTCAAATTATGGATGTTGAAGATTTTCTCAATTTTCATGATAAAGTCATGATTAAAGGAAGACCTTGAAGATCTGCACTTTCAGGTGTGGAACATATATATATATATATATATATATATATATATATATATATATATATATATATATATATATATATATATATATATATATATATATATATATATATATATATATATATATATATATATATATATATATATATATATATATATATATATATATATATATATATATATATATATATATATATATATATATATATATATATATATATATATATATATATATATATATATATATATATATATATATATATATATATATATATATATATATATATATATTATATATATATATATATATATATATATATAAATATATATATATAATAAATTAATAAAAAAAAAAAAAAAAAAAAAAAAAAAAAAAAAAAAAAAAAAAAAAAAAAAAAATTAATTAAAAAAAAAAAATTTTTAATAAATTAATAAAAAAAAAAAAAAAAAAAAAAAAAAAAAAAAAAAAAAAAAAAAAAATCAAATAAATTTTTTTTTTTTTTTTTTTATTCCGTAATCACAAAATGTTTTAAAATCTTTACGTCTCAAAATCACAAACTCAAAAATCTCAGTCCAAAAATCTTAAAATAACAGTCCCAAAGTCCCCCCCCCCCCCCCAAAAAAAAAAAAAAAAAAAAAAACATGGGATTTTGGATTTTTTTTTTTTTTTTTTTTTTTTTTTTAAAGTTTTCCTAGTACATGCTTTCGAACGTTTGAAAAAGAAATATAGTCATTTACTTAACTACCTAACCTAACCTAAGAGAAAAGAGAGAGAGAGAGAGAGAAAGAGAGAGAAAGAGAGAGAAAGAGAGAAAGAAAGAAAGAGAAAGAGGAGGGAGAAAGAAAAGAGAGAGTGGGAGAAAGAGAGAGAGTGTGAGAGAGAGAGAATACGGACGAATTTTCATGCTAGACTTAGCATATTTAAATTGTTTTAGTGTGATATTACATAAAAAGAAGTGTAGCGTAAAGTAAAATAACAATAATATTGTTGTATAAAGTAAATGTAAAATAAACTGCATGTGTTATAAAAACAAAAACAAAAAATTTCAAAAAATGTTTGCCTTTTGAGACAATGTCTGTTCGGCTCAATGTTGTGAATAAACGAAGCACATACAATGTGGAAAGGGCGCCAGGAAATATTTTTAAAACTTATTTCAAATTTCAAGTGAACATTTCATTTTAAATTTTAATGGTATACTCTATACACTGGAAGAGAGAGAGAGAGAGAGAGAGTATTAAGCTTGAAGAGAATATTGAGCGAGAAGAGAGTATTGAGCGAGAAGAGAGAGAGAGTATTGAGCGAGGGAGGCAATAATAGAGGGAGAGCTGAGAGAGTATGGAGAGAAAGTATAGAGCGAGGAGGGAGAATAGAAACAGACTATGGAAAGAGGAGAAAGAAGAGAAGAGAGAGAGAGAGACAGAACAAGTAGAAAGAGTATTAAGCTTGAAAAGAATATTGAGCGAGAAGAGAGTACTGAGCGAGAGAGGAAAGATAATAGAGGGCGAAGAGAGAGAAAATAGAGAGAGAGAGCAGAGAAAGTATGGAGGGAGAGTATTGAGCGAGAGAGGAGAGATTATAGAGGGCGAGGAGAGAGATAATAGAGAGAGCAAGGAGAGTATGGAGAGTATAGAGAGAAGAGAGAGTATAGAGCGAGGAGAGAGAATAGAGCGAGTGAAGAGATGGAGCGAGGAGAGAGAGTATTGAGCGAGAGAGGAGAGATTATAGAGGGCGAGGAGAGAGATAATAGAGAGAGAGCAGAGAGAGTATGGAGAGAGTATAGAGAAAAGAGAGAGAATAGTGAATAGATCG
>SEYY01018864.1:107500-117500 GCA_009176605.1 Armadillidium nasatum | reverse complement strand
ATAAAATTTTCAATAATAATAATAAGGACAATAAGAATGATAAGACAATTGCTGCACCCATTTTACATAGTAATAATAATGATCGTATTGATGATTTCAGTATTGGAATTAATATTCTTGAATGCTATAGATTATCTGATTTAATAGATTAAGAATAGAGATAATAATAATAGATAATAATCTTATTAATAAATATATCAATGGTTAAAATAATAACAGGTAATGTAATAATGCTAATAATGCTAATAATAATAATAATAATAAATAATAATAATAATAATAATAATAAAATAATAATATAATAATAATAATAATTAATAATAATAATAATAATAATAATAATAATAATTAATAATAAATATATATAATAATAATAGATAATAATGATAATAAAAATAATAATAATAATAATAATAGTAATAATAATAATAATAATAATAATAATAATAATAATATAGTAATAATAATAATAATAATAATAATAATAATAATAATAATAATAATAATAATAATAATAATAATAAGCATAAAATAAAAATAATAATAATGATTATAAAAAAATGACAATGATGATAATGATAATTATTGATTTTAATAATAATAATAATAAAAATGATAATGATAATTATTGATTTTAATAACAATAATAATAAAAGAATAATAAAACTATTAACACTTGACCATTAATTAAATTAACCAAAAAAGTTGGCGCGAAAAACAAATATTGAGCTTCGTTTTTTTATTTATTGTAATTTTTAATTCTATAATTATTTTAATTATTTTTACCTTATTTATAATTAAAGTTTGGAGTTCGGTGACCCCTCTAAATGACCTGGTCAAATTTATTAATGAGTTGGGAAAACATTAATATTATATCTATATATATATATATATATATATATATATATATATATATATATATATATATATATATATATATATATATATATATATATATATATATATATATATATATATATATATATATATATATATATATATATATATATATATATATATATATATATATATATATATATATATACCCTTTTGCGCAATCATTGGGGTGGTGTCTATCGTAGACCACTTCCATTCAAACACTCGCTCCTCCACTATTCTTTTCCATTCATTCCTGTCCACCGCCAACTGATTACCCTCCTCCCAATTCATCCCCTCTATCCATTGACAGCTCCTTGACATTACTCATCCAACTTCCCCTCGGTCTCCCCCTATTTCTTACTCCCTCCACTTCTGAAACAAATACATTTTTAGCTATTCTCTCTTCATTCATCCTACAAACATGTCTAAATCATCTCAGCATACTTTGTTCAGCTCTCTCAACCAAGCTCTTTCTCCATCCATACAATTCCTTTATTCTAACATTCCTGACTATCTCTTATACCAACTCCACAAACCGCTCTTAGACCTTTCATTTCGAAAACTTCTATTTTTTTTCTCTCTCTCTTCATAGCGTTCAACCTTCATACTTCATACCATCAGTTATGAGAAATAAGCTTCTACCAATCAATTTTCACTTGAGTTCCCAGTTAGTATTAATGTAGTTGCGAATTTATGTTATAGTTTTGATAACTTGAATTTAAAAATGAAAACGAATACCCTAACGATATATTACATAGATGTACAGTTGCCGGAGGTTTGCGCCTTGCAGGATAAAACATCTCGTGCAGGGTTGGTCTCAGTTTCCCTCCACCTCCTCTTTCCCCCAGAACCCCTCCCCAAGCCGTAACCTCTTACTAAAATATTTTTCGAGTTTACTTAAGGTGAATACATTAAATCAGGATTGTTGATTTTAAAAAAAATTTTTTTTTTATATATGAATCAAATTAAAAATGATTTTCTTGATTGTTTTTTAATTGCAAGTCTTTTTTTTTATTAGTAAGCTTATTCGCCTAAGTAATAATTAAAAAGTAAATAAATAAATATAATTAATTATCTTAAGTAAGTAAGTTTTTTAAATTATAATTTTTTAAAAGTAAAACTATTTAATATTTTTATTTTATGAAAATGACCAAAATGCGACTGATAGAACCAATTCACTGTATTTTAATATTAAATTTTAAGGAAAACAAGTAAACTATATTATTATTAATTTTAAAAATATTTAATGGTTCTGTGCTGTTATTTAATTTTTATTATATATATTAAGATAAATATTAAAATAAAAAAAAATAAAAAATTTATGCTTAGCGTTGGAACTCTCAGCACTTAATTTTGAAAAAAAAAAAAATTATAATAAATAAATAAATAATAATAACAATAATAATAATAATAATAATAATAATAATAATAATAATAATAATAATAATAATAATAATAATAATAATAATAATAAAACAGTCTTAAATTAGAAAATAAGTATATATAGAAGACAGTTTTTAATAGAATATTAAATGCAAGTAAATTGGTCCGATTAAATCAATTATTAAAATAAAACAAGATTTTGTTGAAGATTGCTGAATTGGCACATTTCCATCCTTAAGCTTTTATTTTATTTTATTTTTTTTTTTTTTTTTTTTTTTTTTTTTTTTTTTTTTTTTTTAAACAAAATTCTATGGAACAAATTATCTACGAAAAACTTTTTAATGTAAGTTTATATTTATAGATACTAGATAGCTTATATATTTTTTTTTTATTTTAATTAAATTTTAAATAAATTTCTTAAATTTTTAATTTAAATTTTAATTTGAGATTAATAAGGGTTATTTTGCTTCACAGTCAGTCTTACTCCTACAGCTTAAAAAAATAAATAAATAAAAATTAAATTTAAAAAAAAATTATTTCTTTTGAAATTTTAAAATTAATAAATTTTATATAACTCACCTGCCTTTTATAGTAAATATTTAAAGCCAGAATTCAAAAGTAAAAAAGTGTTTCAGGTTTGAATAATTTAGCCAAAAATATCGTTGGACGTTCATTAGTTTTATCCCCCAGCCCAATAAATTACCTAAATTTATATTAATTTTAATTTATTTTCTTATTTAATTTATCTTTTATTAAAATTATTTTAAATAATAAAAATATGAAGACTGACGTTTATTTAAAAAAAAAAAATCAATAAAATAAAAAAATCATAATTTGAAGAAAATCACTTAAAAATTCAACTGATTTATTTAATTTGGATTTTTATTATGCCAAGCCTTGCTTTAAATAAATTAGTGAAAATAAAGTTGGGAAAAGAGATAAAGGAAGTGTGTTCCAGACCTTTTTATTGGAGTACATGTAAGATTGAGCATAGCGGTTAAGTCTGGGGTCAGAGAGTTGAAAAGAGGAAGGATAAAACTGTGTAGAAAGATGTGTCGCACGAACCCTTCTCAATGGAGGAGGTATGCGACTTGAGAATTCAGAAATATATATATATATATATATATATATATATATATATATATATATATATATATATATATATATATATATATATATATATATATATATATATATATATATATATATATATATATATATATATATATATATAATGAAAAGCATCACAAAAGTTCGAAACAATTGCGATACATAAAATTAGTTGTTTTATTGAATTCCAAAACACTTATTTCAATCGATGTTTCGGGAATCTTCTCTTTCCCATCATCATGATCTAAAAGTTATATAAATCTTCGGTGGTAAAAATTTTTATAAGATATAAATAATAAATTGACGGAGCATTTTTTTGAACAAGAACAGTATGAACAGACATTAGAATAGGAAGATATAGATGGAAGGCTTTGTAGATTAAAGTGTCAATACTATTGCATTGTTTTAATACTATCTTCGAATAAAAATAATCTCCATAAAGAATTTGACTTTTTGGTTAAATTTTTCAACTCTAACATATCTGTACCCTTCCTCTCTAATTTACACACTAATAAAAAAGATTCCTTACATCTATATTTTACCCTAACGTTCAATCATTAACCGTCCCTAAACTACCATTCTTCATTGAACTACCTTTTTATGATCACTCATACCATAAACTTAAAAAAACACTTCAAAAAATAGTACAGAATGCACTACCCTCATACAAAATGTAATATCTTTTCTCAACCATAAAGAACCTTTACCAATACACCTACGTTCTGTTTTTTATAAATATATTTGTGGTGTCTGCAACGACGTCCTATATTGATAGCACCTCAGCGCCAACTTCGCTCTTAGAACAGAGGAACATAGGATTCGTTAGGCACGAACGGGTAAGTCTTTTCACTTCTCCTAATCCTTCCAGCATTAGAAATCATAGCCATAGTAAAGACCACCCTATAGACTCTAATCATTTCTCCATCATCACACAAATCAACCAACTACTCGACTTAAAAATACTAGAATCCATTCACATTTCCAGTCTCAAGCCGTCACTTAACAATGACAGCGGTCCTTCTCAGTTGCTCCTATTCTAATGTGTGTTCATCCTGTTCTGGTTATAAAAAAAAGTGCTCAGTTAATTTATTAATTATATATTACAAAAATTTTTACCATCGAAGATTTATATAATACTAAATAACTTTAAGATCATGATGATGGGAAAGAGAAGATTCACGAAACGTCGATTAATGTAAGTGTTTTGGAATTCAATAAAACAATTGATTCAATTTAAGAATTTTATTCATCGCCATTATTGTTTCGAGCTTTTGTGTTGCTTTTCATTATAAAAACCAGATTTTCCAAAAATAGAAATAAGGGTTCTGTTCTATATATATATATATATATATATATATATATATATATATATATATATATATATATATATATATATATATATATATATATATATATATATATATATATATATATATATATATATATATATATATACAGTTGCTACGCAATTATTTCCCCTTTACACCCCCCTAAATAAATGAGGACGTCATAAAAACTAAAATCATGATAGCACTTGAGGAGAGTCTCATAAATCTAACATCAAGGATAATTAATTTTAAAGTGCTTCGATATTATATATGTCCACTTATTATTAATATATATTATAATAATATATATATATATATATATATATATATATATATATATATATATATATATATATATATATATATATATATATATATATATTTTATTTATTTATTTCTGCTTTAATATGTGAACCATTTTGAAACTTTGTAAGTGTAGCAGAATCTTTAGCTCCTTATAGCTACATTATAAGGTTGGAATGATACTTTATGGAAGTTCTTTAACTACTTTTGACAGGGTATGGCATGTGTCACTACTCTCTAAGCTTCATTCCTTTGGGCTTCTTCCTTCTCTTTGCTAACTCATGACTAGTTTCCTTTCCGATCGTTCTATATCGGCACTTGACGATGGTGCGACCTCTTCCTCCTTTCCTGTTAATTGTGATGTTTCCTCAGGGTTTTGTTCTATTCTTACTTTTCATTAACGATCTTCACAACTACACTTCTAACTATGTTCACTCTTATGCTGATGACTCAACTCTACATTCTTCTACTCATTTCAAATCTGCTCCCTCTTTTGCTTCTAGAGTTGCTTCTCGTCTTCTGTTTTCTGATTATATTGTTGCTGATCTGGTTGGAATTTCCAGGTGGTATCACAGCAACCTTGTGAAATTCAACTCTTTAAAACTCAACTTCTTCACACCTCCCTCCCCAAAACACTTACTAACTTCCTATCTTCTTCGATGGCTCTCCAGTCTCACCTGTAAATAACAATAACATTCTTGGCCTAAACATAAACAATAAACTATCTTGGAAACCACATATCACAATGGGTGCTAAGGCGACCTCTAAGAAGCTGGGAGTACTATTCAGGTTGCGAGAGCGAGAATTTTTTTCTTCTGAGCAGTTACTCCAATTTTATAAGGGTGTTTATTTTCACCCTTGCATATAGTACTGTTCTCACATGGGGGGAAAGGGGGGGAGCTCCGGTTCCTTCACTCTTCTGGATAGGGTTGAATCTAATGCTAAAAGATTAATAAACTGTCCTCTACTTTCAAACTCTCTTGACCCTCTATCTCTGCGACGAAACGTTGGGGCACTCTCTCTTTTTCCAAAGGTACTACAACGGCAGTTGCTTGAGGGAATTGACCTCTCGCATTCCACCACCATTTCCTCGCCCTCGCAGGACAAGGAGTACCCTGTTTTCGTACGAATTTTATGTGGATGCTGAAAACCCCAGACTTGCTCGTTATAGCACCTTTTCCAGCCACCTCTGTTCTGTGGAACTTTACCATCATCTATTTTTCTTCCTGCATTTAATCTTCCTCTCTTCAAGTCTTCCAACTGTGCTTACCTGAGAGATTTGTTAGGTTCGAGCCTGGGTAGATTTTTCTCTCTTTTATATATGCCCCCTACTAGAAAATGACTCTGCCCATGAATAGTGGTAAATTGTAAAAAAAAAATTAATAATTAACATAGTCTAATTAAAAACTAGTTAAAAAAACTTTTAAGAAAATTATAACGCTAGGCTAAGTATTGAGCCCATTTTCTAGCTGCTTACTGTACAGCCTGCGCTATGTACAAGTCTTTCAACTTGTCAAGTCATTTTACAATTTTATTGCTTAATCAGCTAATATTTATCATCTAATTCAATGTAGTAGACAAGCAGGAAGCTAAATTCCCCCAGGGTAATTGTAGTACCCAAATTTGATAAATAAAAGATGATCTAATTTTATTATTGAGTTATTTCCCAGCTTTCCTGGTGTTTCCAAGGAAAAACAAGAGAAAAAGGTTCAAAGTTTTTTCCCACCCAACCCTGGGTGACATGAGGTGAGGAATTGAGAAATTGAAGAAGAATGTTTTGGGCTTTGAAAAGAAGTTATGTACAGTCGTCAACAGAAGTTCGTTCCTATTAAGCTGGAAATAAATATTTATATAAAATGGAGATCATTTCAGGTTCAGCCAATCACAGTTCAATTAAGCCCGGCTCAATGTTTTTATTTTCTTTTTATTCAAAATAGAGCTTTTATGAAATGATCTCCATTTTATATAAATATTTATTTCCAGCCTAATAGGAACGAACTTCTGTTGACGACTGTACCTTATTTTATTAAATATTTTTTTTTAGGTTTAAGTTTGCCATCTTTTTAAAAATTTACATTTTTATTTAACTGAAACATTTTAAAAATGTTACTTACATGTTAAATTTTAGGGTAGGTATAAAATCCGTGTGACCCATCTTAGTACATGTAAGGGAGTAGTGAAAAAAAAAATATCTTGCGATTTTATAGATAAATTTAGTTGAAATATTTTGCGATTGTATTGAAAAAGTTAGCTTAAATATATCTCCAAAGTATTGTTCTAAAGAAGGGAGGAGTCAGGTGGAAAAATGGGAAGAGTCAAGTGGAAAAAGGGAAGGAGTCAGGTGGAAAAGGGGGAGGAGTCAGGTGGAAAAAGGGGAGGAGTCAGGTGGAAAAAGGGGAGGAGTCAGGTGGAAAAAGGGGAGGAGTCAGGTGAGAAAAGGGGAGGTCTAATTTCAAAACACTCCATAACATTCTCAATGAGAATATGTTAAACATTCGCATCCGAAAACAAAAACCGCGGAAGATTCACAAAAAAAAAACTTATCTCCAATCACACATCCGCATTATTGTTAGCATGAACGGATATAATATCCCAAATTCGATTTATCCAATTCATGCAATTCGTTACAATTATGAGTACTTTTTATGAGAAGTCTCAACTGAGACTCCTCATCTCGAAAAACCTCCTCAGAGGACTTCTCAGATTGAGAAATTTCTCAGGTTTAATATGTCCCTCTGAGCAGCCTTTAAAAATTTTCATTTTGTTTTTAAATATTTTATTATTAGAAAGTGGTATTCAGAAAGTTTTCGACAGTTTCATATCTATACATCTGTAAATCTCTCTACGACTTTATACATACCCTGTAAATAACACACTTTTATACTTCGAATATAAAAAGGTATATATATATATATATATATATATATATATATATATATATATATATATATATATATATATATATATATATATATAATATATATATATATATATATATATATATATATATATATATATATATATATATATATTATATTACATATATATATATATATATATATATATATATATATTATATATATATATTATATATATATATATATATATATATATATATATATATATATATATATTATATCAACGGGAACACCTGTGACTCGCTTTTCCACATTGTTTTACCCTTCTATGTAACTGATATGCTCATTCTTACTTGAATTCAACTGTTAAGTTATTGTATCTTCATTTTTTTCAACTATTTTAATTTTCTTTAACTTACACCCCTCTAAAACGAAATATGGAAGCATTTCGGCTTTTAATTTTGATTCTTGTTTCCCACAAACTCTAGTGCATTAAGTGTAGATCTCTTAGATTTCTCTCCAGAAATAATATATATAACAAAATAACTAAATAAATAACTAAATAAATAACTAAATAAATAACTAAATAAATAAAAAAAAAAAAAAAAAAAAAAAAAAAAAAAAAAAAAAAAAAAAAAAAAAAAAAAAAAAAAAAAAAAAAAAAAAAAAAAAAAAAAAAAAAACTAACTAACTAACTAACTAATAACTAAATAAATAAAAAATAAATAATAAATAAATAAATATAATATATATATATATATATATATATATATATATATATATATATATATATATATTATATATATTATATATATATATATATAATATATAAAAATAATACTTTAAGTTAGTCAACCGAGAATTTTATATTAATCTTTAGGAAACTTTAATTAAAATATTGATTTAAAATAATAACAAATAATAATAATAATAATAATAATAATAATAATAATAATAATAATAATAATATATAATAATAATAATAATAATGATTTTACATTTTATATTATTATATATATATATATATATATATATATATATATATATTATATATATATATATATATATATATATATATATATATATATATATATATATATATATATATATATATATATATATATAATAATTTTTTTTTTTTTTTTATATACATAATATAAAATAAATTATTTTTATAATGCCAAGAAGAGACAAGTGATACCCCACCCGTGTGTGGATTTTACACGGGGAACTGTAGGGGAGGATTGTAGGGGAGAGATTGTAGAGGAGGGAGGAACGAGGAGTTTGGCAAAGTACTCGAAACCATTGTCTAGTCTTTGTTGAAACCAAGAAAGAAAATAAGTTTGTTTGTGTAAATCACGCTGATGACGTATGAGAAGAATTTTAGAGAAGGGAAATAATAAAAATTTGTGGATAGGAGAGTTGGAGAATTTGTGGGATTAGAATCAGGGTTGGGGATTTTTTTGATTTTTTTATATATGAATTTTATTAACTTTTTTTTTTTTAAATTATTGATTTTTTTAGTTACGTCTTTTTTTTTATTAGTAAGCTTATTCGCCTAAGTAATAATTAAAAAGTAAATATTGTAAATAAGTAAATATAATTAGTTAATTACCTTAATTTATTAAATTATTATTATTATTTTTTTTTCAAATTTCAAGCTATGTAAATTTTTTATATAAAATAACGAAAATGCGACTGACAGAACCAACTCACTGTATTTAAATTTTAAAGAAAATAAGAACTATATTATATTATTTTAAAAAAAATATTTTTTATGGTTCTGTGTTGTTATTTAATTATTATTATATAAAGATAAATTCTAAAATTAAAAAAAAAAATAATTATTTTTAACGTAGGAACTCTCAGCACTTAAATTTTGAAGAAAAATAAAAACTTAATTTCTATAATTAGAAAATAAGTAAACAGACAATTAGAGCTTTGAATAAAACATTAAATGTACGTGAATTAGTCCGAACAAATTATTATTAATAATAATAATAAATAATAATAATAATAATAATAATAATAATAATAATAATAATAATAATAATAATAATAATAATAATAATAATAACAAGCTCATGTGCGTATCCCAAAGGGATACGCATATGTTCTTGCTGACAGTTAAATTTTATT
>SEYY01018864.1:65000-75000 GCA_009176605.1 Armadillidium nasatum | reverse complement strand
ATATATATATATATATATATATATATATATATATATATATATATATATATATATATATATTATATATATTATATATATATATATATATATATTTATATATATTATATCATCATCATCATCATCATCATCATCACCCATCACCTTCCAAAATCTTCTCCACGCATTTCTGTCCTCAAACATTCGGTTGTCTTCCACCTCTTCCAGTGTCTTGTTCCTTCGTTGTATGGCTTCTTCTATCGCCTCCATCCATCTCTTCCTTGGTCTTCCCGCCGGTCTCCTTCCTTCTGTCTCCATTCCAGCATCTCTCTCAGTCTCTCTCCCTCCCCATTCTCTTCACGTGACAAACCATCTCAGTTGGTTTCTTTCTATGCATTCCAAAATTGATTCCACCCAAGTTCCTCTCTCACCAGTTCACTCCTCATTCTATCTCTCAATATATATATATATATATATATTATATATATATATATATATATATATATATATATATATATATATATAAATATATATATATATATATATATATATATATATAGGACAAGAGATGCTTAAAGTTTGTTCTAAATTATAAAAATAGCTCACCTTAAATGGGTCCATTTCAGATTCAGTCCCATCACCTTCAGTGCCTTGATGTGGAGGAGTAAAATTCGATGCAATATTACACTTTATTTCCTCAAATATCCTCGTCTTGACCGCTGGATACTTCCCCTCATTTAACCTATGTGCCACTCCGAGTTTGAAGTGAGGGTGCAGAGCTGTTGCCATAAGTAAATCACAATCATCAAAAATGATGCTAAACCTCGGTTCAAATCCCTTTTCTTTCCCTTTGTTTGGCTTTGGCTGCTTTAATAAGTAGTTGACTAAGCTTTTGGCATAGTTAAGTTTTTTCACCTCTCGTTGCAATTCCACGAGATTGTCCTTGAGGAGGAAGAGGTTAGGCAATAGAACCCCCGCGTACTCATTCTTCTCATCCTGCAACATATCCAGCCTAACAGCAATAGGCGTCATTATTTCGATGTACTCGGCAATTACCTCTTTGTCAGTTTTATTAAATATTGGAAGACAAGGCTTTTGTTCCATACAAATAAACCAATAAACAAAATATTCAATAAACACATATATATATATATATATATATATATATATATATATATATATATATATATAATATATATATATATTATATATATATATATATACTATAAATTAAAATTTTGATATTTAAATATCATAATTTTTTAATATCGGCATAATAACTTTTATTAGCAGAGAGTAAATAATTTTATTAAATAATGAAATTTGGTTTTTTTTTATATAATAAATTAATTTTTTTTTTTTTGTTTTTTTTTTTTTTTTTTAGAAAAAAAAAAAATTTAGCGCAAAAAATTTTTTAAAGCGCAAATTTTGCGCTTTTGCACTCTTAAAAAAGTTGTTAGCGCAAATGCAAAAGCGCACATTTTCGAAATTTAGCGCAAAACGCAAAAGCGCAAATTTTTTTATTTTAAAGCGCCAAATTTGCGCTTTTTTGCGCTTTTTCGCTCTCATTTGCGCTTATGCCCACCTCTGATATATATATATATATATATATATATATATATATATATATATATATATATATATATATATATATATATATTATATATATATATATATATATATATATATATATATATATATATATATATATATATATATATATATATATATATATTATATATATATATATATATATATATATATATATATATATATATATATATATATATATATATATATATATATATATATATATATATATATATATATATATTATATATATATATATATATATATATATATATATATAATATATATATATATATAGGGTTGGACAAAAATATGGAAATCCAAACAAGCTCACATAACCCTGACTAATATAGTGTTGGACCACCCTTGGCATCCAGAACTGCTTACATTATTCTAGGAATGGATAATTAGAAGTCCTGTACAGTTTTCAGCGGAATTATGTACCATTCTTCCCGATAATTTGTGGTAAGTTCCGTTAAAGATGATAGAGGTGGATAGTGAGCTCCAACACTTCTCACATGGGTTCAATAATATTGAGATAGGGCGATTGGTGGTGGTCATGGTAGATGTGAAACCTCACCCTCATATCCAGAAAACCAGTCCGGAACGATTTTAGCAGTGCGAACAGGGGCTTTGTCATCATTATAAACAGTATCACAGTCAGGGAAAAAAACCTGCACAATGGGATGGATATGCTTACCCAAAATGGTCATGTAGTCGTTGGCAGTGAAGTACCTTACAGGGCAGAGATAGGTCCAGCAGAAAATCACGATATTTCTGCCTATGCTATGACTGAACCTAGGCCATGTTTCACTGTGGATTGAAAGAATCCTACTTTCTAAGCTTTGGCCCGGAGTTTTCCAGACGTACACTCGGTAAAGCTCGTTTCATCTGACCAAGTGATCTTGAATTGCTCCATAGTCCAGGTTTTATGCATCTAACACTACTGTCTTCTCTTATTAGCGTTTTAGGTACTGACGAGTGGTTTACGAATGGTGGTTCGTCCATCCAAACCTTGCTTATGCAAGATCACTTTGTGCGGTTTTGGTGCTAATAGGCTTTGTAAGCACGTTATTCAGCTCGCAAGAAATTTTTGGAGCAGAAGACTTCTGATTTTTCATCACAACCCTACGCAACATTCGTCTGTCTCTTCTATGACATTTAATACATATTTCTGGCCGCGATGATGTTTGTCGGATGAGGTTTTAGCAATCTTACTATGTACCGTCATAATCTCTGATATTGTTTCGCGATACCCCAAACATTTCTACTTTGTTTACAGAGACACCCGGCATACGAGCCTCAACAATTTTGCCGAATCGGAATACCTTCAGCTCTGCCATCATTCATTCGCAACTGCACAGAAAGCTACATTGACGACATATAATGCGTGAAACGTGTAGACGAGCTTATAATAGTAGTTGCCTCGCGCATAAACAAAAGTGCCACTTACAAACCGCTCTTCAGCATTCCTGCTATTACCGTAGTGAATTTTGCCAGGTGTTTCCATATTTTTGTTCAACTCCTATATATATATATATATATATATATATATATATATATATATATATATATATATATATATATATATATATATATATATATATATATATATATATATATATATATATATATATAATATATATATAATGCGTGTGTGTGTTGTGCGCGCGTGTACGTGTGTGTCTTGGTGCAAGAGTATGTCACATAATGATAATAATAATAATAATAATAATAATAATAATAATAATAATAATAATAATAATAATAATAATAATAATAATAATATATAATAATAATAATATAAAAAATATATCTAATACTTCCATTGAATTTTCTCACACTGGCACTTGGCACGTATCTTGAAGGTTTAATGATGCCATATGACTGGCATTCATGGATTAAATTGCCCATTTTCTCCCCTAAAAAAAAAGTTTCGGTACACAAACAAACAAACGGAGACTCGTATATATGCCGACAGAATCTCATATGCATGGTTTGTAATGCTGTAACGGAAGAGGGACGCTGTTAATGAAAATCTTGATCCAGATGCTTCGTAATTTATTGCGCGGATGGTGACCCCGGAGTGCTTTAAATGATCCGAACGAGATTTGGTGGCCCCTGAGTGCTTTAAATGATCCGAACGAGATTTGGTGACCCCCAAATGAATTAAATGTATTTAGTTGTTTTACTGACCATGGTTCCAATTAACTGATATTGTATTTGGTGAATTAAATATGTATCTTTACATTGATGATAAGGGAAAGCACTGAATATCTATGTCATTTTGTTTGTCCAATTTTAGTGATCAAGAAATACACTTAATAATCACGTACACCCCGAGATAAATCCCCCTTTATTTTCCCCTTTTACATCATCACGGATGCTGTTATAGGCTTTTAAAGGATAATTCTAAAATGAATGAGGGAAAGAGGGTAGAATGATAATGGAAAAGAGGAAAACACTAAAGATTTATTTCAAATTGAAATCAGTTTCAATAAATTATTTTACACTGCTTTTAAGAGTAAAAGCTATTAAACTCATATATAAAATGCAAACAATAACTATTTGCATATATATATTATATATTATATATATATATATATATATATATATATTATATATATATATTATATATATATATATATATATATATATATATATATATATATATATATATATATATATATATATATATATATATAAATATATATATTATATATATATATATATATATATATATTATATATATATATATATATATATATATATAATATATATATATATATATATATATATATATATATATATATTATATATATATATATATATATATATATATTATATTATATATATAATATATATATATATATATATATATATATATATATATATATATATATATATATATAATTTTTATTTATTTTTTTTTTACTTCTGGTGGGCAATGCCAGAGGTCTACCGAGAATGGAGCAAATCAGGATCCATGGCCAGATTTAAGGCCGACATGTCCTGAGACATGGCGTTTGAAGGTGTGTAAAATAGCTGAAGGGAGTGTGTTCCAGACTATAGCAGTAGAGTACATGTAAGATTCAGCTTTGCGGTTGAGTCTGGGGTCAGAGTTAGATAGAGAAAGGATGAGACTGTGTAGAAAGACGAGTCGCACGAGCCCTTCTCAATGGAGGAGGTATGCGACGAGAGAGTTCAGAAGAGCAGTGTCCTTTGTAAAAGCGATAGTATAAAGAGAGTGACGCAACGATTCGACGGGCAGAAAGAAACAGGATAGAATTAGTGATAGCAGAAGAGTTGAAAAGACGAAAAGTTGATTAGACTCCACTTTATCAAGGATAGCTGTATGAGTGGAACCACCACATATGTGTGACGCATACTCCATACAGGGGCGAACAACATCCCTATACAGAGAAAATAACTGGGATAGCGTGAAGAAATCCTGAAGGCACCCAACCTCTTAGAAGCTCGTTTAGAAATTGAAGTAATATGATCTTTCTAAGAAAGATCACGAGAAAAAGAAACACCGAGAATATTAAGGAGAGATGAAGGTTTGAGGTGTGTCTTTTCGAAGAAGATATCATAGTTGCGTGGAAGATTTTGTCGAGTAGAGAGATGGAGGAATTGAGTTTTTGAGGAATTGAAAACGACCATGTTTTCTCTGCCCCAATTTGAAATGCGAGATAGATTAGAGGTTAGTTTCCCCAAGGCCACCCTCCTTGCGTCTGTTAACTGCTGCTGGGAGAAACTAAAATGAGAAATGAAGGGTGGAGTCATCAGCAAAGGAGTGGATAGGAGATGAAGTAATAGAGAGAAGATCATTAATGAAAAGCAGAAAAAGTGTTGGGGATAGGACAAATACTTGAGGAACACCACTATTAATAGATTTATAGGATGAACGGTGCCGTCTACAACAGCTGATATAGAACGACCGGAAAGGAAATAGGAGAGAAGGTCACAGAGAGAAGGATAGATTCCGAAAGAGGGAAGTTTGGAAATCAAAGCTTTGTGCCAGACTCTATCGAAAGCTTTCGATATATCCATCACGACAGCAAAGATTCACCGAAATGCCGAAGAGCGGAGGACCAAGAGCAGAGAGAAAAGGGAAAAAAGATCACCAGTAGAGCGTTTAAATAAATATAATATATATATATATATATATATATATATATATATATATATATATAATATATATATATATATATATATATATATATTATAATATATATATATATATATATATATATATATTTTTTTTTATAATTTTTTTAATTTTTTTATGTTATAATTTCGAGGAATCGAACCCGGGCCCCAAAAGATGGAAGTCCGTTGTGTTGACCACTACTCCACTGATGGTACAAAAGGAAATAATCCAGAACTTCTACTGACATATCTCGCCTAGTGAAAAGTCCCTTCAATATTTCCCCGACCACAACTTGGGCGTAGCGTCAACATGGACCAGGTTCTATCCTGAATATAAACCGCAGTGCAAATGTTATAATTTGATAACCACTATGATAAATCAACCTTGGAATCATTATTTATAATTTTTATAACTGCTAAATGATGTTATAATTTCGAGGAATCGAACCCGGGCCCATCATTTAGCAGTTATAAAAATTATAAATAATGATTCCATATTTATCATAGTGGTATATATAATATATTATATATATATATATATTATATATATATATATATATATATATATATATAATATATATATATATATATAATATATATATATATATATACATCAGAGATAAGGAGAAGAATTGAAGATGTTTCCAAATCTTCCGGTTAAGGATAGATTCGAAAACTTTAGAAAGAACGGAGGTTAAAGAAATTGGACAGTAGTTAGAGAGTTGAAATTCCTTCTTCGGCACAGGCTGAATGAGCTCACTTTTCCAGCAAGAAGGGAAGTTTTAAGTAGAAAGACATAGACAAAAAATAGTTTACCAAGGCAGGGTGCGAGCTCGGAAAAACAAGTTCTGAGAATTACAGGAGGGATACCGTCAGGATCGTACGCCTTCTCTGTGTTAAGCTCAGAGAGAGCAAAAATGACATCTTTTGAAGAAATTATAATTTTAGGCATACATGAGTTGGAGGGGGTTGAATGAGTAGGAACAGCTCAGGAAATCGTCTAAGGTTGAATTAGAGGCAAAAGTTTGAGCAAAGAGTTCAGCTTTAGAGGAAGCTAAAACGGCAGCTGAACCGTCAGAAGATACTAGAGGAGGGAAAGAGGAAGAAGAGACGTTAGAGTTGACATTTTTTTCGCAAAATGCCAGAAAGAACGTCAAGAAGAGGAACCAGAAAGATTGCATTTTTTTTTTTACCGAGAAAGGAGTTTTTAGTGTTACGAAGCATACATTTTACACGATTCCGGGATGAAATATTAGTTGCGTGGGATTCTGGAGTTTGAAGACGACGGTAATCCCTGAAGTCAGCATCCCTGCGACAGATAGCACGAGAACATGCAGAGTTAAACCGAGGTTTGTTAGGTTTAGTAGAAGGGAAAGAATATGGAATATACGCCTCCATGCCAGAGAGAATCACCTCGGTTATGCACTCTGTACACTCCGAGGGACCCTGCCACGGAAACAGTAATCATTCCATGGACAATCAGAAAAGTACAACCGCAAGTCAGACCAGTTAGTGGCACCGAACTGATAGAAACGTCTACTTGTCGAAGGCGGGGCCGTTCTTGCGGAAGACTTGAAGAGACAGGACAAGATACAGAGATAAGAAGGTGATCGGACGAACCCAGAGGAGGAAAGAGTTTAACAGTGTAAGAAGTTAAGTAAAAGATCAAATAGGTTGGGTTCATCACCAAGACGGTCAGTGATAAGGGTAGGAGATGCACCAACTGCTCAAGGTTGTTCTGGATAGAAAATTGATAGGCTAGTTCACCAGGTGGATCATGAGAACTAGATGAAAGTTATTGGCGGTGGTGAACATTGAAATCACCTAAAATGATGATTTCGAAAAGGAAAGGAGAAGAATGTGTTCTATTTTGGAGTTAAGATAGTCGAAGAAGTCTGTAGAGATAAGTAGACAGAACAAATGAATTTAGTTGTAGAGTTGCAAGAAAGTTTAAGCCATAAAGTAGATATATTCAGAAAACACATATGCGCAACATCCGCCTTTGGCTGAAAATTGAGGATAGAGACAGTAGGAGGAAACAGAGTAGGGTTTGCTGTCAGAGCACTCAACACCTGAGTTTCAGTTAAGAATAAGAGATGAGGTCTAGAAGAAGAGAAGTAGTGTTCAACAAAGTGGAGATTAGACAAAAGACTGCGAATGTTGCAGAAATTAATGAAAAAAGAAGACCGTGCACCAGTGCGCAAGGTCTTAGTGACACCAACCCCTTCACCGGGTAATGTAGGTGTAAGCGCTTGTAAATCTGTAGGATGAATGTGAAGAAGGGGGAAGCTTGTGGGAGCATAGGCACTCCAATATGAGCTAAGGTCCACTAGAGACCCTCTGAGAAGATTAAACGCGAAAAGGAACGAACCAAAGGGCAGGAGTGAAACGGAATGGTCTAGCTTACCCTATCACCCCATGTGTTAAGCCCAGTGGGGGTACTTTCATCTCTTCGGACTGCGCTACGTCCTCAATATATATATATATAATATATATATATATATATATATATATATATATATATATATATATATATATATATATATATATATATATATATATATATATATATATATATATATATATATATATATATATATAATTATATATATATATATATATATATATATATATATATATATATATATATATATATATATATATATATAATATATATATATATATATATATATATATATATATATATATATATATATATATATATATATATATATATATATATATATATATATATATATATATATATATATATATATATATATATATATATATATATATATATATATATATATATATATATATATATATATATATATATATATATATATATATATATATATATATATATATATATATATATATATATATATATATATATATATATATATAATAACCTTTTAGGCACATGTTAGGCATAGATTAGGAATAGGTCAGGCACAGCTTAGGCATAGGTCAAGTGACGTTAGTTGTGAACTTTCGTTCCCCAGTCCCAAAAGAGTCACCCCTCCCGCTCCTCTTCAATATTTCTTATGTTTTAGCTTTTCCTTTACTAACGAATTGCTTAGTCCCTAAATATAATTTATATTTTAAGTAAAATATATTGAATATATGCTAGTTCTTTCGAAACATGAACATTCTATTCAGGACTAAGCCAAACGGATAGATTAAAATAAATAGTATAGAGTTACGGAAGAATTTTAAATTCTTTTCGTGTGAGTATTTACAATCACGATGAGACATTATTATATTTATATTATTTGATGGATATACTTTTATGGATTGGACTGGATATAGATTGAACTGAAATAAATTTGGATTGGCTAGGATTTAAAAATGAATTTGGATTTGACTGAATCTGGATAAAAGTGAATTGAATTTGGATCGGATTTAATTGAATTTGGATTGGCTAGGATTTAAATGAATTTAAATTTGACTAAATCTGGATGATAAAATTGAATGAATTTGGATATTATTTAATTGAATTTGGATTGAACCAAATTCGGAGAGGATTGAATTATGGATTGCAATTCTTACCTTAAATCCAGCTCTGAATTTGTTGTTAAAGAAAGCGTAGAGAATTGGATTAATACACGAGTTCGACGCTCCCAACCACTGAGCCACAGGAGCTGCGATGTGGATAATATGGTTTTCCAATTCAGACATATCACCAAACTGTTCATATATATATATATATATATATATATATATATATATATATATATATATATATATATATATATATATATATATATATATATATATATATATATATATATATATATATATAATAAATAATCTTTTATTTATTTTTTTTAAAGTTATCATCATCACTCACGGGCAGAGCCCTATTCGAGGAGTGTGATTCTTAGCAAGGAAAATTGAGTTATATGTTATTTGTTACACAGATTATTTGGGTTTTGGATAGGAAAGCCCTGCTTCGGTACAGACCAATTAAGTTTATTTTTGACCACCGGTGGGCATGGTTTCGAATCCTTGGTAGGAAGACCTCTGTAGGAGCAAATTTAGAGAGAATGTGATATTGTATACGATGAAATAGCGTGGAATGTTGTAAGTGTTGACTATGTTTCTAAGCGATATGCGAGTATTGAGATTAGCGTAATAATACACTTTGCTGTAAACTGAAATTCATAAACTACAAAAAATTTCCTTCGAACGACAATTTTTTTTTGTCCGTTTCAGGTAACTGGATCGGAGGTTCGAACCTCGATTTCTATACTTTGCAGTACACACACGAGAGCGA
>SEYY01018864.1:40000-60000 GCA_009176605.1 Armadillidium nasatum | reverse complement strand
ATATATATATATATAGTGACATACTAGCGATTAGAGTTCTAGCGTCTAAAGCCCCAGGATCGATTTTCGAAAGAAAATTTTCTCTGTGAAACGTTTCACACTCGGTGGAAAGAATACCTCTCCCCCTCCCCCTCTAATGTTAAAAGTATTTAACTATTCAGGGCTGGGAACACCTTTCATAAATGCAAATTTTTTTTTAATGTGAGTAACCGCAGAAATAAGGGCAATGTTCCTGATGCAAAGTGTGAATATCGCATTGCAGAAATAATAATAATAATAATAATAATAATAATAATAATAATAATAATAATAATAATAATAATAATAATAATAATAATAATAATAATAATAATAATAATAAAAGTCGTGGTCTAGTGATATTCGATGTTCCCCATTTGTTTATGAGAAAGGTCTTCAACATCTTTGTTGAAGGATCAAGAAGGAAAAAAATCCGTTTCCGCATAAAAGAATATCTGCAAAAAAATTTAAGATTGATATCCGCATCCGAACACGTCAAAGACATCCGTGATATCGTCTTGGAGTTAACAATCGAGTATCTTTAATATTTCCTACCTAGTGCTATTTGCCACGTATAAATTATATAAGTATATATTGTGAATGAAATATACAAAAAAATATTTTAAAGCATCAGATTAATTTGTTCGATAAGAATAAAAATAGTTCTACAAGTATTTTAGATTTGATATTTTGCACAAAACCTAAAAATGGTGCTTCAAAGGGGTTCCAAAATTGACATCTCCCATCAAACCTAACAACAGAGTTCTAAAAGTATTAGAAAATTCATATTTCCCATCAAACCTAAAAATGAAGTTTTAAAAGGATTCCAGAATTTATTTTTCTTATCAAACATGAAAATGGGGGTTTAAAAGGATTTCTGAACCGAAATTTCTTATCGAACTATTAGAGTAACCCTCTGGGGGCTCACCCCGTCTACCTGAGCGACAATTGCTTACCCTACTACATGTATGTGTGTGAATTTGTATGTGCGTGTGTTGAAGCGTGTGTTTGTGTAGGTGCGTGTGTGTGCACCTGTAGGTGCGTGTGTGGGAAAGTGTGTTTGTGTAGGGGCGTGCTTGTTTGTAGGGGCGTGCGTGTGTGTAAGGGCATGCGCGTGCGTAGGGGAGTGCATGTGTGTAGGTGAGTGCGTGTGTGTGTAGGTGAGTGTGTGTGTGTGAGTGTGTGTGTAGGTGAGTGTGTGTGTAGGTGAGTGTGTAGGGAGTGTGTGTGTAAGGGAGTGTGTGTGTGTAGGGGAGTGTACGTGTGCGTGAAGGTTAGTGTGTGTATGTGTAGGGGCATATGTGTGCAGGGGCGTGTGTGTGCAGGGGCGTGTGTGTATAGGGGCCTCAGTGTGTGTGTAGTGGCATGTGTAGGGAAGCACATGTGTATTGAAGCGTATGTGCGTAGGAGCATGTGGGTGTAGGGATATGTTTGTAGGTGTACGTGTATGTGTAGGGGTTCGTATGTCTATAGGTGTGTGTGTATAAGAGTGTGCGAGTGTGTGCAGGGATGTGCATGAGTGTGTAGTGATGTGTGATCGTATGTTGATGTGTGAGCATGTGTAGTGATGTGTGAGCGTGTGTAGTGATGTGTGAGTGTGTGTCTAGGGGTGTGCGAGTGTGTGTAGGGGTGTGCGAGTGTGTGTAAGGGTGTGCTAGTGTGTGTAAGAGGGGTGTACGAGTGTGTGTAGGGATATAGGGTGTGTGTGTTTGTGTGAGTGTATGTAGGTGTGCGTAGGAGTGTCTGGTGGTTGCGTGCGCTCATTTGTATTCTTAAAAAGGAATAATTTGAAGGTTCAAAAACAACGATTAATTTCCCTTCTTTCCTCTTTGCCATATGTGGTTTACGCCTTCCTTTCACCCTCAACCCCGTGACGAAGAAGGGAATAAATCAACCTTGAAAGGACGCCAAATCCCAAAGGATCTAAAAACAGAAATTTTGGAGTAATTTTATTAATTTTCTTCGTATTTTGAGTCAAACAAAATGGCAAAATGCAAGATTGCGAGTTCTAAAACGTTCGATATTGAGCGCTTAACTGTGCGTTTATCCGATTGTTACGTATAGGTGTTTGAAGAAAGAAGTAACTCAACATTTTTTAATAACAAGCCAAAACCTCTTGTTGAAAATGACTTGAAACTTGAGGTATCGAAACATGATTTCTATTATTAAAATTTTTGCGATAAATTTTCGTTATCATTTATTACATTTTAAGAATAATAACGACGGTATAGAAAGGATTTAATTGCTGTTCATTAATTACCGTAAGTGTATATACTAATATTAACGTAAATTTGAAGGAAATATCAATTCCGGTCTCCTTTTAGAACACAATTTTTAGATTCGGTATGAACCTTAGTTCTGAATTTCTTACAGAACACAATCTTTAGATTTGGTAGTAACATCAGTTCTGTATTCCTTATAGAACAAAATTTTTAGATTCGATAGGAACATTAGCTCAGAATTTCTTATAGAACACAATCTTTAGATTTGGTAAGAGCATCAGTTCTGGAATTCTTTTAGAACTATTTTAAAGTGTGGTGAAAAATATCAGTTCTGAAGTTATTTCTGAACTATATTTAGGTTCGATGAGAAAGGTTACTCTGGGCTCCTTTTAGAACTCCATTTCTAGGTTTGGCGGGGAATATCAGCTCTGAAATAATTTTAAAACTCTACATTTAATTTGGTGGGAAATTTTAGTTCTGGAATCCATTAAAAACTTCATTTTCAGGTGCGATGGGAGGTATCAATCCTGGAGTATTTTCAAAACTCATTTTTAGGTTTACTTGGAAATATCAATTCTGGAGTCCTTTGGCTTTTAGAACTCCATTTTTCACCACCACCATACCCCAGGTAGGACTTTCGTCCTGTCAGTAGGATCTTCCGAGGAAGATCCTTGGGTTTCTTGGGCCCACGGCGGATACCGCTGGCTGGGCCAGGCCTATCGCGGATAGAACTCCATTATTATTATAAATATAAATTGAGTCCCTTTAAAACTCCATTTTTAGGTTCGGTAAAAAATTTCATTCCTGGAATCCTTTTAGAGCCCCATTTTTAGTTTTGATGGAGAATATAAATTCTGGAAACCTTTCAGAAGTCTATTTCTATGTTTGATGGGGGATGCCGATTTTGGAACCCTTTTGAAGCACCATTTTTAGGTTTAGTGCAAAATATCAAATATAAAATACTTGAAAACCATTGTTATTCTTATCGAACAAATTAATCTGATACTTTAAAATAAAAATTTATGTATATTTCATTCACAATAAATACTTATATAATTTATTCGTGACAAAAAACACTAGATAGGAAATTTTAAAGGTACTCGATTGTTAACCCCAAGGCGAAATCACGGATGTTCTTTACGTGTTCGGATGCGGATATCAATCTTAAAAACTTTTGCAGATATTCTGTATATGCGGAAACAGATTTTTTCCTTCTTGATCCTTCAACAAAGATGTTGAAGACCTTTCTCATAAACAAATGGGGAACATCGAATATCACTAGACCACGATTTTTATTATTATTATTATTATTATTATTATTATTATTATTATTATTATTATTATTACTGTATGACTGCAAGGCGATATTTTCACTTTGCATTAGGAACATTGCTCTTAACATATATAAAAATTAACATATATGAAAGGTGTTCCCAGCCCTGAATAGTCATATACTTTTAACCTTAAAGACAGTATATATATATATATATATATATATATATATATATATATATATATATATATATATATATATATATATATATATATATATATATATATATATATATATATATATATATATATATATATATATATATATATATATATATATATATATTTTTTTTTTTTTTTTTTTTTTTATATATATATATATATATATATATATATATATATATATATATATATATATATATATATATATATATATATATATATATATATATATATATATATATATATATATATATATATATATATATATATATATATATATATATATATATATATATATATATATATATATATATATATATATATATATATATATATATATATATATATATATATATATATATATATATATATATATATATATATAATATATTGCTGTGTGTTTGTAACTAATAATACATGTTTTCTAATTAGTCTTCTAATTAACAATTAATGAATAATTAATATTATTTATAGCCAAAGATACATTATTTAATAAATGAATAATATTTTTTATCGCTGTCTTTGAGAGAGAGAGAGAGAGAGAGAGAGAGAGAGAGAGAGAGAGAGAGAGAGAGAGAGAGAGAGAGAGAGAGAGAGAGAGAGAGAGAGAGAGAGAGAAGAGAAGAGAAGAGAAGAGAAGAGAAGAGAAGAGAAGAGAAGAGAAGAGAAGAGAAGAGAAGAGAAGAGAAGAGAAGAGAAGAGAGGAGAGGAGAGAGAGAGAGAGAGAGGAAGAGGAGGGAAAGAGGAGGAGAGGGGAGGAGGGAAGAGGAGGGGAGGGGAGGGGAGGGAAGAGGAGAGAAGGGGGAAGGAGGGGAGGGGAGGGAAGAGGAGAGAAGGGAGAGGAGAGGAGGGGAGGGGAGGGAAAGGAGAGAAGGAGGGAGGAGAGGGGGAGAGGGAGAGAGAGAGAGAGAGAGAGAGAGAGAGAGAGAGAGAGAGAGAGAGAGAGAAGAGAGAGAGAGAGAGAGAGAGAGAGAGAGAGAGAGAGAGAGAGAGAGAATCTATTCATAGAAGTGTTGGCAATGAAAATAAAAACTGAAAAGAATACCCATTTAAATACTTTGAAACAACACCTTAAAAAACAGTAAAACCCCCAAAACAATAAAACCTACTAGTTATATTTTACTAAATCTTATATATATATATATATATATATATATATATATATATATATATATATATATATATATATATATATATATATATATATATATATATTATATATATATCAGTTTCAAATTTTATATAAGTTTGTAGTTTGAAAAAAAAAAATTGAATTAATAATTTCACAAATGTATTTACAACGTATTGGTTATTATCTACTATTGTTTTAATGTCTGCAGTTGTGGCTGCAGAGATTAAAAAAATTACCTGTATTGTACTAAAATGTAATTATATTTAATTATTACACAATATTTTCTATCATGGAAATGAAAAAATGAATTCATTTAGTGAATCTTTTAAAATGGTGGTTTCTTTTTATTTAAATAGCAAATAAGTAACTATATCAAAAGTTGTTAGTTTCAAAATGTTAATTGCCATTTTTTTTCTGTATCTCTCTCTCTCAATGTAAGTCTCATTTTGGTTTGAGAAATACTTCTGCATTTGGGATTATAGTTTCTGTATTGGAGATAGAAAGCATGGCAAAAACACAAGATGAAAACAATTCTACAATCACTGATTTAGATCATACTTAATGTGCTTAGGTCAGTAAAACTGATCACTTTTTTTAACTTATATTAGGTGCTTAAAGAGTTGTAAACTTAGTTGAATTTTTTTTTTTTTTGGGGGGGGGGGGAGATGGTGTTTCAAAATATATATTTTTTAAGAAAAAAGCTCAATTACACCACTGAGAAGTGAAAAAAAATTTTTTTCCAACTCTGATTCATTTTAAGAGTACAACATTAGCAGACACTTATTTTGACTATATGAACTCATATTTATAGCAGAACATCAAAGAACTCAGTTTACGAAACAGATGTCAAAATTAAGACTGAAAACTAAAAATTTTTATCATCACAATCAATTACCATCATTTACTAAAGCTTCTGAAATGATTTCAACTTTAAGAAGTCCTTAACAAGCAAAGCCAATTTGTTTTTATATCAACCAAAATGCTTTTAATTAAAAGATTGTTTATAATATTTTTAAATATTCAGTGACAAAATCTAAATTAGAATTAGAAAATATTTAGTGAAAAAATTTGATAAAATATTGTTAAAAGATGCAAAATCAACTACTTTGAAGTTATATAAAATGAAATGTTCATAATTATTGCACATTTGTCCTAACTACCACCTACTACTATGAAAAACGTATATTAACTACCACTCAAAGAAGTGTGTAGTGATTTATAAGTAGTTCTTACTCACTAGCATTAGCTGCACAACCTACCATTAATTGAATTAACATAAAAATGTTTATGCGCTAGCTACCACTGACCACTCAAACCAATGACACTTAAGTTGTCAAATCGGACTACATACCAATCAGTAAGATGTGTAAGTTGTTGTTGTGCACTTGCACTAACTATCACTTCGGTAAATGTGGCTGACCCACATAAGCAATTGTTACCATACATGCACGAGCTACCACTCTATAAATTGGTTCTTGCAATCTTGCAGTACCTTTTACTCGAGTACTAAATCTTGTTGGTTCATCGACATCGGACCAATAAACTCTTATTTAAGATCAAGGCGTAATTTAAATATTTTATTTAAAAATTTTCCGTACAGCACCGCAAATCGCTCTGCACCTGTCCGGTCAGCCAGCCCAAATATATATATATATATATATATATATATATATATATATATATATATATATATATATATATATATATATATATATATATATATATATATATATATATATATATATATATATATATATATATATATATATATATATATATATATATATATATATATATATATATATATATATATATATATATATATATATATATATATATATATATATATATATATATATATATATATATATATATTATAATTGCAAAAAACTAGACATCAGTTCTCTTAATTACATTACAAATGAAAAACATCAAACAATTCTCGAAATGAGATGAATTGTCCGTAATAATAATAATAATAATAATAATAATAATAATAATAATAATAATAATAATAATAATAATAATAATAATAATAATAATATTTATTTTTCAGTTACAAATTCACAAAATAACAATAATAAATAATAAATAAGAATAATATTTATTTATTCAGTTACAAATTCACATAATTATAATAATAAATAATAATAAATAAATAAATAAATAAATAAATAATAAATAAAAATAATTTAATTATTAAATAAAAAAAGGGGATTTCAGTGTATAAGAAGAATTTTTTTTCCCAGTGTTTTTAGTTCGGTTGAACGCCGCACCTTTGCTGCGGTCGGCACATAAAATGAGCATATTAGTGTGATTAGGTTCAGTACTTTTTATTTACCGTGGTGCGGCACTGTCGAAAAGATGACGGATGGTGCGGTGCGGTGCGGTGCTGTCGGTACGTAATACGAGTGTTCTGGTGCAATGGGGTGCAGTGCTTTTTTGCTCATGGTGCTGTACTATGAGAAAAGATGGCGTGTGGTTAAGTGTGGTGTGGAGTTGTGCTGGCGGTCGGGACTTAACATGAGTGCTCTGTTGAGGTAAAGTCTAGTGCTTTTTGCTCGTGGTGTGGTACTGAGTGAAAAGATATTAGGTGGTGCAGTACAGTGCAATGCGTGTAATGGGGTGTGAGTGGTGCAGTGTAGTGCGTGTAATGTAGTGCGTGTAATGTGGTGCAGTGTAGTGGTGCGATGTGGTGTGATGTGATGTGATGTGGTGTGATGTGATGTGATGTGATGTGGTGTAGTGTGTGGTGTGGTGTGGTGTGGTGTGGTGTGGTGTGGTGTGGTGTGGTGCGGTGCGGTGCGGTGTGGTGTGGTGCGGTGCAATGTGATGTGATGCGTTGCAATATAGTGTGGTGTGTTGTGGTGTGTGTGGTGCGGTGCAGTGTGGTGTGGTGTGGTGCGGTGTGATGCAGTGCAACGCGGTATGGTATTAATGCACGATCTCCAGGTTCTGTAACCTGCGGAAAAATGCAATGCTCTGCCTACCTCAATTTTTAAACTATAATAGAGAAGCGAATCTAACTATTTTAATTCATATATTTATGATTTCATCTAAGATATGTCGTACATCGGCAACGTTTGTTGTATGAAACTCGTGCGGATTTTCAGAAATAGAATGATTATTTTTATTAAATATATGTGAATATATAAAATAAAAGAAATAAAACAATTTTCTTACTCCTCAAACTTAAAATCAAATATAATAATAGTTTTTTTTGCAATTTCCTGAAAATTCGAACAATAATGGGAGGAGCTTTATTTTAATTCGAACAAAAATGGGAGGAGCTTTATTTTAATTCGAACAAAAATGGGAGGAGCTTTATTTTAATTCGAACAAAAATGGGAGGAGCTTTATTTTAATTCGAAAAAAATGGGAGAAGCTTTATTTTAATTCGAACAAAAATGGGAGGAGCTTTATGCAATAAATGAACAAAAAAAAAGAATTAGGACATACCCGAATGTGCTACGCATCTACATGTATGAGCACATCTTTCACAAATAACACAATACTTATCCAAACAAACTTACATGTATGATCCCATAATACACGAATATACACAATGCATTATTTAGACAAACATACTTATACATAATACAAGCATACAGACAATACATTTATACGAACATACTGACATGAATGTGAATACATGCATCCAAAATACATTATTTATACAATCATACATACATGCATGAGCACATAATTCATATATACACAATTTAATTAAACATATGTTAATTAAATAATGCGCACTTCGTACGTATACACACAATACATTTATACAAACATACATGAATGTGTACATAATACAAGCATACACCCAATACATGTATACAAACATACATATATGAATGTGCACATAATACACGTATACAATTTTTATACACATATACGTACATGCATGTGCGTTGTATAAATATACATGATTTATACCAGCAATATATATGCGTGTAAACTTTCACAGAATTTTGATAACTTCCAAAAAAACATTTTTTTCCCCTATTTTTCCATACATCAAAAACAGATTCTGATAATAATAATAATAATAATAATAATAATAATAATAATAATAATAATAATAATAATTGAATTGGTATCGGGTAATGCAATCAAAGTCAAATTATTAATAATCATGACCATTATAATAAATTAATATTAATTATAAATAATAATAATAATAATAACTAAAATAATAATAATAATAATAATAATAACTTTAAAATAATAATAATAATAATAATAATAACAATCATAATAATAGTAATAATAATAATGCGGTTATAATTAATAATAATAATGATGATATGATAATGAAAAATTATTAATAACTAATACTTATAAGAAATCCTACTACTACTACTACTAATAAATAATAATAATAATAATTAATAATTCATTAAATTAATAATGAATAATAAATAATGAATCATAATAAATAACAAAACGAATAATAATAATAAAAATTATTATTATTATTATTATTATTATTATTATTATTATTATTATTATTATTAAAAATATAAATACAAGAGGAGATACTTGATAAATTCATTTAAAAATCGATATAAAAATTTCATTAAATATTTCGATTTCAAGTGATTGAAGTGAAGAAAAAAAATGTAAAATAATTAAAAAATAAAACAAAATAAAAATAATTTTAATTACTGTTATAAGTTTTCTTAATTAATTTTTCATTGCGGAGTTATTTATAAATTCCTTTAAGCTTTTGAGGAAAAAATTCTTAGGAAAAATATTACGTTTATTTATGTACTTTACAGGGTACTTTTCACGGATGCCAGATTGTCAAAAAAGTAGCTAAATCTGGCAGCCTTTCCTTCCTCACGTTCTTTTGTAAGGTTATTTGCCGTGTATCCATACTCTATTTGGGGGATATAAAATGGCTGTTGTAAAAATATAACGTTTTTTCAAGTAGTATTTATGGCACTTTTGACGGATGCCAGATTCTGTCAAAAAGTAGTTAAATCTGGCAACCTGTCCGTCCTCACGTTCTTTTGTGAAGTTATTTGTCGTGTATCCATACTCTATTTATTTGCGTGATATAAAATGGCTGTTGTAAAAATATTCCGTTTCGTAGAGCTGTAGTTATGAGTCAAGGTCATGTACTTGTGTTACAAGATTCATTGACCTGTTGGATTATTCTAGTAATCCTGCAGTTATGTGTCCAGCTTAGGTTCTACAGGTATCTCAAAAACAAAGTTCTATTTTTAAAAGGTTTAATATACATCACTTTCAGAATTTAATCTTATATAGATAATGAAGTGGTAGTTAGTAGATTACATACAAGGTAGAAATTATTAATACCTAAGTCGAGATGATGGTAGAAATGTCGTAAGGCGCTATTTTGAGCAACAATTAAAGGTCTTAATGTGCAAGTTAAGAAAACGGTAATTAAATGGTAATTTCCAGAATCTCTCTCTTGGTAATTTAATTAGAACAATTACCATTGGTTCAATGGTAATTTAATGGTAATTAACTGAATGAGTATAAGTGATCAGGACTTCATTTAGAAATTACATTTTTAGAGTAAATAGAATAACGTTATTTTTGTGAGTTCTTCTACACAAGTTACGAATGTATTCGTCAAATTTCGAATTATGTTGGACGATTAGGCAAATATTTTGTAGTTTTGAGAACTTCGATTGTTGCATCGTCTAGGTAAAGGTTTGTGTTAACGTAGAAAGGATAAGAAGATCATAGCTTTTGCTGCTGTAGGATTTAAGAGAACTTCTTTGAACCAGTTCACTTAAAAGAAACTTTCGCATGTTCCCGTTTTAAATACAAAAATATCCTTACAAGAGAAATAGATCACAGCTCCATCTGATGATAAAGAAAACTTGACATTAATGTTGGCATGAACTTGATCATTAATATATATTTTAAAGACAAAAGGGTAAAACCCGACAATCTCTGATGTATACTCACCACAATATATCTAATTCCAGAGTATAAGCCACAAATTTAAACTAATATTTTTTTTTTTTTTTTGGTAACTGAAATAGATTTGATAAAAAAAGGGCAGATACCTCAAATGCCATAAACTTCTACCTTTTTTACTTTTTTAAATAGATGCCTCTGTAAATAATATGGAGGAGTAATGAACTAATACAATAAATATAACTGCATATTCTTTCACAGCTTTACTGTTATTAAAATCGTATAGAAAGGAGGACAACTGCACACTTGTGTTTTCATTCCTTAACAAACACACACTTTCTCTGGAAGCGATCAAAGAATTCTTAAAGATTTAGTCAATATATTAAAAAATTAGAATCCAATACATTTTATATTCAGTATTAAAAGTTAAATCGATAGTCCTCGATAGGATTTCACTTTATCACGTGCTCAAAATTTATATAAATATATAACCAGGGTCATTTGCATAATAATAATAATAATAATAATAATAATAATAATAATAATAATAATAATAATAATAATAAATAATAATAATAATAAATATAAATAATAATATAAATAATATAAATAATAATAAATAATAATAATAATATATAATATAATATAATAATATATAATTATACTAATAATAACTATAATAATAATAATAATAATAATAATAATAATAATAATAATAATAATAATAATAATAATAATAATAATAATAATAATAATAATAATAATAATAATAATAATAATAATATATAATAATAATAATAATAATAATAATAATAATAATAATAACAATTCTAAGAAATCGTTGCATTCAGAAAATTAATAAGTTTAAAATACTTTATTTTCAATTAAAATAACAGAGAAAGTAGAAAAAAAAGAGAGAGGAGAAACAGAGAAGAAAAGAAAGAAAAAGCGAGGAAGCAGAGAGAAAGGAGAGAGAAGAGAGAGATGAGAAGAAACATATAAACAGTAAAATAGAGAAAGAGGAGAGGTAGACTGAAAGAAATATGATAAAAAGAGAGAAGGTGAGAGGGGTAGAGGGGTAGAAAAAGGAGGTTGAGGGGTAGAAAGAGAAAGAGAGGGGAGAGAGAGAGAGAGAGAGAGAGAGAGAGAGAGAGAGAGAGAGAGAGAGAGAGAGAGAGAGAGAGAGAGAGAGAGAGTGATGGGGAGAAAAACAAATAAAAAAAATAAGGAAAGAGAAAGAGAGAGTTTTCAACGTTTATTATACAGGTCTGCGACCAAACCAAAAAATTGTTTGATTATTTCCAACTGATTTCCATGTATTTTTTTTTGATGTGCTGAAAACGAAAAAAATATTAGAGAGAGAGAGAAAAAAGAACACCTAGACGTCGCCAGGATTTAATAGAAATCGTAAAATTATCTTTTAATTTATGATTTTTTTTTTTTTTTTTTTTTTTTTTTTTTTTTTTTTTTTTTTTTTTTTTTTTTTTTTTTTTTTTTTTTTTTTTTTTTTTTTTTTTTTTTTTTTTTTTTTTTTATTTATTTATATATATATATATATATATATATATATATATATATATATATATATATATATATATATATATATATATATATATATATATATATATATATATATATATATATATATATATATATATATATATATATATATATCTTTTTCTGAAGAAAGGGAAGAAAGCCATTTTAAACCTCAGTCATCATTATGCAAGGCGAGAGTACAAGCTTTGACAAGTGCGTACGTGTTCCGAATTTCGTGTTTGTTTCTCGCGTGTTCTCATTTCATCACAGTCTGTGTTAGATATCGTCATTCACCAACCGTGTTTCTCCCAAGTTTCATGAAAGTGTATTAATTCGCCAGACAGTTTTTGCTATATTTGTGGTGCATATTTAATGTTAAAGCAACAGCAGAGTATCACAGATTTTGTGAAAAGAAAGGATACTCGACAAATTTTGGACTAAAACTTGGATAAAGTTTGGGCTTCTCAAAGTTATGCAAACGGTGCGTAGGGTATCTCCGATATTAGTTCAAAGAAAAGAATAAAGCTTTACGTTTTGGGATTCTTATGATATGTCGTGGCCATAAGAGCCATAGTGACGATTGTTACTTTTGTTCTTGCAATGTAAAAGGGTATAATTCCAAATGGAAACATTCCATTTCACACCACAATTTTCAATCTGCAAGTTGCCCCAACCCTCACGGTTCAAATATTCCAGTACCCAAGCCCCCAGCTACCTTAGGAAGAACTACCTTCCTCCTTTGAAGATGTAGTTATACCTGAACCAGTTGATGAATCAAGTTCTGATTTTGAAGATGATACAGAACCAAAATATTTATCTTAAGGAGATGTTAATGATTTGGTAATGGACTTGAATCTTCTCAAAGATGCAGCAGAGTTACTCGGATCAAGGTTCAAAAGTAGGAGTTTATTGTTGCCTGGAGTGTCATTTTCGTCGTTTAGATATCGTGAAAAGGATTCCGTGCCTTACTTTTACCTGGTAGACAACTTAGTCTATTGCACAGACGTTGAAAGATTAATGGGTCAATTCAAAATTTAATAAGATTCTCTCATTAACGTCTATTTATTGATTCTTCGAAAAGAATTCTACAGTAAAAGCGGTATTTCCTAATAACGGTGGTATTTGCGCTTTCATTCCTGTAGGTCATTCGGAATACACATGAAGGAGACCTACAAAAATGTGAAATGGTTCTTCGGAAACTCAAATATGGAGACCACTAATGGGTAGCTTATGGTGATTTGAGTGCATGCTACTTGGGCAACAAGCTGGATTTACCAAATACTCCCGTTACCTAAGCCTATGGGACAGTCGAGGCCGTACAAATCACTGGACGAAAAAGACATGGTAGTCAAGGAAGCTTACATTCCGAGAAAAAAATGTCCTCCGAGAAACTTTAGTACCTTCCCATAAAGTTTTACTACCACCAATCCACATTAGATTGGGATTGAAGAATTTCGTGAAATCACTTACAAATGATGAAGAATGCTACAAATATTTGTGTTCCAAGTGTCTAGGTCTAACAGAGGCAAAACTGAAGAAAGGTGTGTTCCCCGGACCGGACATTAGAAGGCTTATATCTGACCAAGAGTTCATGAAGACCATGACAGATCTTCAGAAAGAAGGTTTGGTAGCGTTCAAAGATGTCGTGCATAAATTTTTGGGCAACAACAAAGACCCTAACTATAAGGAGATCGACGGACGAATGTTGAAACATTTCAAGCTTTCGTTTGCCTAATGAGTACATTTCTTCCATTCCTATCTCGATTACTTTCCAGAAAATTTGTGAGCTGTGAGTGAGGAACATGGTGAAAGATTTCACCAGGACATCAAAGAGATGGAGAGGAGATACGAGGGGAGATGGAGCGTTACGATCATCGCCGATTATCACTGGATGATGCATTGAGATTGCAGATGATGCCCATAAACATAAATGTACGAAGAGGAGCCTTAAAGGCACGAATAAACTATTTATATAAGGATATAGCAAGGGTCACTTGCAATAATAATAATAATAATAATAATAATAATAATAATAATAATAATAATAATAATAATAATAATAATAATAATAATAATAATAATAATATAAATAATAATAATAATAATTTTAATAATAATAATTAATAATAATAATAAAATAATAAAATAATAAAATAATAATAATAAAATAATAAAAACAATTCTAAGAAATCGTTGCATTCAGAAAATTAATAGGCTTAAAATATTTTATATTCAATTAAAATGACAGAGAAAGGAGAAAAAAAGAGAGAGTATAGAAACAGAGAAGAAAAGAAAGAAAAAGAGAGGAAATAGAGAGAAGAGAGAGGGAGAAAGGAGAGAGAAGGGGGAGAGATGAGAAGAAACATAGAAAGATGAGAAAAAGAGGAGAGGTAGAGGGAAAGAAATAGGATAAAAAGAGAGAAGATGAGAGGAATAGAGGTGTAGAAAAAGGAGGTTGAGTGGTAGAAAGAGAAAGAGAGGAGAGAGAGAGATGGGGAGAAAAACAGATAAAACAAAAATAGGGAGAGGGGGAGAGAGAGAGTTTTCAACGTTTATTATACAAGTCTGCGACCAAACCAAAAAACTGTTTGATTATTTCCAACTGATTTCTATGTATTTTTTTTGGTGTGCTGAAAACGAAAAAAATATTGGAAAAAAAAAAACCAAGAATTGGTCAGGATTTAACAGAGATCTTAAAATTATTTTTTAATTTATCTGATTTTTTAAAAAAAATATGTCCGTATACTGATGTTTCAACTTCGTTTAAATGAAAACTTATTATTGATTTTTATCTACATTGTATTTAATAAACATTTTAATGTTGTATATATATATATATATATATTATATATATATATATATATATATATATATATATATATATATATATATATATATATATATATATATATATATATATATATATATATATATATATATATATATATATATATATATATATATATATATATATATATATATTCTGAAGAAAGGGAAGAAAGCCATTTTAAACCTCAGTCATCATTGTGCAAGGCGAGCGTACAAGCTTTGACGAGTGCCTACGTGTTCCGAATTTCGTGTTTGCTTCTCGCGTATTCTCATTTCATCTCAGTCTGAGTTAGATATTGTCATTCACCAGCAGTATTTCTCATAAGTTATTGATATGGCTTCATGGAAGTGTATTAATTCGACAGAAAGTTATTGCTATATTTATGATGTATATATATGGTGTTAAACAAACAGCAGAGTATTACAGGTTTTGTGTAAAAAGTATACTCGCCACACCTCGGACTAAAACTTGGATAAAGTTTGGGCGCCTCATAAAGTATGGAAACTGTTCGTTGGGGATATCCGAAATTGGCTCAAAGGTAAGAATAAAGCTTTATGTTTTGGGATTCCTGTGGTATGACGTGGCCAGAAGAGTCATAGTGACGATTGTTACTTTTGTTCTTGCAATGTAAAAGGGTATAATTCCAAATGGAAACATTCCATTTCATACCACAATTTTCAATCTGCAAGTTGCCCCAACCCTCACGGTTCAAATATTCCAGTACCCAAGCCCACAGCTAAGTTGGAAGAACTACCTTCCTCCTTTGAAGACGTAGTTATACCTGAACCAGTTGATGAATCAAGTTCTGATTTTGAAGATGACACAGAACAAAAATACTTACCTCAAGAGGATGTTAATGATTTAGTAAGTTACTTGAATCTTCTCAAAGATGCTGCAGAGTTACTCGGATCAAGGTTCAAAAGTAGGAATTTATTGTTGCCTTGAGTGTCATTTTTGTGGTTCAGATATCGTGCCTTACTTTTCTCTGGTAGACAACTTGGTCTATTGTACAGACGTTAAAGGCTTAATGGGTCAATTCATAATTCAATATGATTCATGTTAATGGCGTCTATTTATTGATTCTTCGAAAAGAATTCTACAGTTAAAGCGGTATTACTCGATAACGGTGATATTTACGCTTTCCATTCCTGTAGGTCATTCGGAACACTTGAAGGAGACCTACGAAAACCTGAAATGGTTCTTCGGAAACACAAATATGCAGACCACGGATGGGTAGCTTATGGTGATTTGAATGCATGCTACTTGGGCAACAAGCTGGATTTACCAAATACTCCCGTTACCTAGGCCTATGGGACAGTCGAAGCCGTACAAATCACTGGACGAAAAAGACATGGCCGGCAAGGGAGCTTACAGTCGGTGAAAAAATCTGTCCTCCGAGAAACTTTAGTACCTCCCCATAAAATTTTACTACCACCTCTCCACATTAAATTGGGATTGAAGAAGTTATTCGTGAAACCACTTCCGAAAGATGAAGAATGCTTCAAATATTTGTGTTCCAATTTTCTAGTTTTAGCAGAGGCAAAACTGAAGGAAGATGTGTTCACCGGACCGGATATTAGAAGGCGTATAGCTGACCAAGAGTACATTGAAGACCATGACAGATCTTCAGAAAGAAGGTTTGGTAGCGTTCAAAGATGTCGGTGCATAAATTTAAGGGCAACAACTAGGACCCTTAACTATAAGGAGATCGTCGGACGAATGTTGAGAGCATGTCAAGCTTTAGGTTGCCCAATGAGCTTAAAAGTATATTTCCTCCATTCAAATCTCGATTACTTTCCAGAAAATTTGGTGAGCTGTGAGTGAGGAGCAAGGTGAAAGATTTCACCAGGACATCAAAGAGATGGAGAGGAGATACGAGGGGAGATGGAGCGTTACGATTATTGCCAATTATCACTGGATGATATATTGAGATTGCAGATGCTGTCCATAAACGTAAATGTACGAAGAGGAGCCTTAAAGGCACGAAGAAACGATTTTAACATGTATATACAAGCATATTTTATTTTAAAGTTGATTAAATTAAATTTATATGTCTATTTTCATTTCCTTTAACATAATTCAAAAAGGTACCTAATTTGTTTAAAAACCTGATGTCCAATGAAAAAACGAGGGTCATTTTTGAATTCAGCAAAAAACAAACAATTCACGTAAAACAAACACACAACAGCTTTCAAAAAAATTGTTTTTTTGCAGACCTGTGTTGTTATAATTTCAAGAATTTATTTCTACTATATATATATATATATATATATATATATATATATATATATATATATATATATATATATATATATATATATATATATATATATATATGGTGGTTCTACACATATTGCTTTTCTTCAAAAGGTGGAATCTATGACTTTTCGCCTCAAACTTCTGCTCTCACTGACTCCCTCCAACGTCATTAGTGCATTCTTCTCCTTATACTCCTATAATTTCTTTATCAATAGGCTCTGTTTTTCTAAAATCTCTAGGCGCATAACCACTCCCTTGAGGAGACCCCTTGCCACACGTATTTTAATATAATTTCAACCTCTCTTTGCCCAGCTGTGATCCTGGACTGTACCGCTATGCTCGTTCTTGAAAGTATCATTGGTGAAGACTGTAACACAGATACTTATTATTTTTTCACATTTCATTTGACTTGCATGCTTTTAAAAGCTGTATATTGGTGCATGTCGGCTTTTAATTTGACTTTATTTTGAATTTTAAGCAACTCGATCACATTTCTGCTTTGAGTGCCTGCCGTATGCCCAGCAAAGGATATATATATATATATATATATATATATATATATATATATATATATATATATATATATATATATATATATTATATATATATATATATATATATATATATAAATATGCGTGCGTGTGTGTACTCCAGAAGAAGAATTAAACAATGGAACAAAACCCTCCGTACCTTGTAAGCTTTCATTGAGGAAATATGTTTCCTTTCTTCTACAAAAGCATAACGAATGTTCTCCATGTATTAAATATCAAGTCTGACAAATTGTCTAAAGAGTTTATTATCATTTAAGAATAGAATATCCAAAGAGGAAGATGGATTAAATCGGTAAAGCAAAGCGAAATAAACTCTTTGAAAAAAAAAAAAAGTGGACTGTTTGAAATCTGCTCTATCTAAAATCTATCTTCAAATATATATATATATATATATATATATATATATATATATATATATATATATATATATATATATATATATATATATATATATATATATATATATATATATATATATATCCATCCCTCCCTCCCTCTTGCTCTCAAGTGATTAAACATGCAACACAATATTGGGAAACATGAATTTTTTTTTGCTCTGAGTTCGACAGAGTAAGCTATACTTCAAGTTCAAACTGAAGAGAAAATAACAAATTGGGAACTTTCGAGGTAATCTTTCAGTTTTGGAAACAAAAAAAAAAGTGAGGTAAAATGGGGAAAGATCAGTGGTTGTATTGTGGATGTGCTGAGATTTCTATAAACCTTTTGCAAAGCCTCAGTGATTTGTAAATCTGTCTACCAAAGCTTAAAATAGAATTTTATAACGGCTTCACTTCAAAAATTCAAAATATTTTTTTTTCATGAATAAAGAATGACACTTTTTTTAAAAGGCAATTGCACTATTCAATGACCTATGAATGAATGAATGAACGAAAAAACCTATTTGATATCATCATTATAGACTGAAGAAATTATCAATCATGTTTTATCGTAAAAAATACTCGACGCATTTACACAAGGAACACTTTTTTAGCCTACTTTTTGACTTCACCCCTTGTGTGTGCATATATATATATATATATATATATATATATATATATATATATATATATATATATATATATATATATATATATATATATATATATATATATATATATATATATATATATATATATATATATATATATATATATATATATATATATATATATATATATATATATATATATATATATATATATATATATATATATATATATATATATATATATATATATATATATATATATATATATACGACAGGACTAGCCACTCGGCCTTGTGATTCTCTGCCAAAGGCTTGTAATAACTCTAGAACCAGCATTGGGAACCATAGCTCAGAGAAGCACAATCTTCTGGAGAGCTCTTGGAGAGATTGTTTAGAAGTTAGCTGGAAAACGATGCTGGTCCTACTGAAAGGGTGAAAACCCTATCTGAGAGTTTCTATAAGACTCATGGACCGGCATTGAGACCAACGAGCAGAAATACATGATCTTTTAGAGGACTCTGGGAGAACTTTTAAGAGCAGTTGGGGAAAGATGCTGGTTCCACTGACAGGGTAACAACCCTTCCTGGGAGAGGATGTAGATGTATATATATATATATATATATATATATATATATATATATATATATATATATATATATATATATATATATATATATATATATATATATATATATATATATCTATATATATTTATATACTTATATACACTTTCATATTCCATTTCTCACTAGATAAAAATAAAGTTGATACGCCTAATTAAAATTTCTATTGGTGGAATTTGTAAATAGAGATCACGTGAAATTGGAACTTGTTAAAACAGGCTTAAAACTTTCTCTGCATTCCGTATTTGACTTTAAATCATCAATATTGTCATTTAATTAAAAGGTAATTGGATGATGATTATTATTATTATTATTATCATTATATTATTTACGATGTTCTTTTTAAACTTAGTTTTTTTTTTTTAATTTTTTTTTTTTTTTTTTTTTTTTTATTAAATAATTTTAAATTAATTAAATATTTTTAAAATATATATATATATATATAT
>SEYY01018864.1:27500-32500 GCA_009176605.1 Armadillidium nasatum | reverse complement strand
GTAATCAAATTTGGAAAACTTGAAAAATCATATTTATTGTTTTAAATATTTTTTAAAGATCTAATAAATTTTGATAAAATTTATTTCAGTAATATTAATTTTTGGGATGTTATGTTGCTAAATGTTATTATTGTCAATTTCATTTATTATAATTAGTTCAATATTGGTATGAGTTTTAATTATTTACTACGATATTATTTTCCATTCAAATATATTAATCAATTTTTTTTATTAATGTTAATTTTGCTTTTACCAATTTTTTTTCATTTAAATAATTATGATTATAATTTTAGGCTTATAGAATGGAGTTTGAATAATAAATTATAGATATAAGATGGTGTCTTCTTTTCAACCCCAAAAATCAGCAGAAATACAGCTATATATATATATATATATATATATATATATATATATATATATATATATATATATATATATATATATATATATATATATATATATATATATATATATATATATATATATATATATATATATATATGTAAGTGGACGCGCAAGTTTTAAAATTTAGTCCGCAAACGCAAGTTTTAAAATTTAGTTCGCAAGAGCAAATTTTAACTTTTTCTTCAAGCGCAAGACCGCAAGCGCGCAACTTGTTTCAAAATTGTTGGAGCGCACGTGCAAAAGCCCAAACAAAAACAAAAATAAAAAACAGATTTTAATTTAATTTAGTCATTAAATAAATTTACTATACAAATTATTACCATACTATCTAAAATCTATACACCTCTAGCAAGTTGCAGTCTTTAGTAGGGATGCCGATATACAAAAAAAATATCGATATTTTTTTAAATATCAAATTGCCTTCGATACTATCAGCAATAAAAAATATCGTTTAAATTATATATATATATATATATATATATATATATATATATATATATATATATATATATATATATATATATATATATATATATATATATATATATATATATATATATATATATATATATATATATATATAACAAAATGCAACCATCATCCAACATACACTCACATGAAAAATACACACATTTTGTTTACATTTTATATATCGATACTCTTTCGGCATCCTTGGTCTCTCATTTAATCAACTCATTATACGCCAAAAAAGAACGATACAATCTTTCGACATATATTCCGCTAGCCTAAGGTAACCATATTTTTTTGACTAAAAATAGGGACGTTTCTGAATATTGCCCAACCCCCCCCCCCTCCCCCTTCAAAATACCTTGCCCGTAAGAGTTTTAAGGGGTGTATAAAGGAGGGTGATTTTTAATATAAAGAAGTAATACGAACGTTGTTTTCAAAAACAAGTCATATGATTTATTAGTTAAAGGACATTCTACAAAAAAAATTACAATTTTGCTTTCTTCTTCTCCCACGAGTCGCGCCCTGCCCTCTGGATGGCTCAATAATTTTTGCCAAATCTAAAAATCGGAACAAATGTCCGTCCCGATTTACCCTCTAAAAAAAATTGAGACTGTCCTGAAAAATTCAGGACGGAAGGTCACCTTACGCTAGCCTCTAAACTAGGTTCACCTCAAAACTGATTCACTCACAATTACTTCTCATGTTACACTTTTGTTTTTAACTTAATTTGCGCTACACATTCACTCTCAGTTTTTACATAGTATAATACTCGCAAGTGGTAAATATAAAAATGCATTTACCCAATAAATAATAATAGAGGAGAGTTTTACCTTTAAAATAAGCTAAAGAAAGCTTCTCAAAACACGCCGATTTTGTTTATTTACAACTTTACATTTAAAGTTGCCAGTTCTGAATTTTAGAACATTCATTAATCATTATTCAACAATATATTTCCACAATGACGTCACAAAACTTAACAAATGTTGTTGATCTTGTTTTATACTTGTTTTCTTGCCTTTTCTTGAAAACTTTACAAAATCTTGAGCTAAATTTGCGCTCTTTAAAAAAGGTGAAGCGCAAGTGTAAGAGCGCCATTTTCTCAAAAGTTTGCGCAATATATATATATATATTATTTTCAACACTGCTATTGAGGATTCGAACCCGGGTCTCTTTGATGGTATACCATTGTGCAAACCACTACACCACCGATGGTACAAAAACGAGCCCACCAGAATTGCTACTGACGTATCGCCTAGTAAACAGTAGTAGTTCTGGCGTATTCCTTTTTGTACCATCGGTGGTGTAGTGGTTAACACAATGGTATACCATCTAAGAGACCCGGGTTCGAATCCTCAATAGCAGTGCTGAAAATAATATATCCACGGTTTATATCAGTACACCTGAGCATAGTGGCAATTACTGAATAATATATATATATATATTATATATATATATATATATATATATATATATATATATATATATATATATATATAATATATATATATATATATATATATATATATATATATATATATATATATACAAAGCATATTTCAACTCAGTTGCATATATCAAAGTCAAAACAATTATTTTTTCTGCATTGGAAAAACAAAATTTAACAATTTTACTCCATTTTTAATCGGTTTTATAAAAATTTAGCGTCATTTTGTTTTACGTTTTTTCCAGCATTAGAACATACTTCAAACATTTCCTATTATATATATATATATATATATATATATATATATATATATATATATATATATATATATATATATATATATTATATATATATATATATATATATATATATATATATATATGCAGAGATTAAAGAATAGTCAATATTCAATTGGTCATCACCAGTACCATCAATATTAAATATAATTGTAAGAGGTTAATTATTGACCAATTTTGTGGTTGTGATCTTGTACATTTTAATAATGAAGCACCCAAATGATGAATCACCCTAATGATGAAGCACCCTAATGATGAAGCACCCTAATGATGAAGCACCCTAATTATGAATCACCCTAATAATGAAGCACCCTAATGATGAATCACCGTACTAATGAATCACCCTAATAATGAAGCACCCTAATGATGAATCACCCTACTAATGAATCACCCTAATAGTGAAGCACCCTAGCAGTGAAGTACCCGAATGATGAATCACCCTACTAATGAAGCACTCTAATACTGAAGCAACCTAATGATGAATCACCCTAATGAGGAAGTACCCTAATAATGAAGCACCCTATCCACTCAATTTCCAAATTTTCTATCCCATTTTTTTTTTTTTAATCTCAATTAGGAGAGTGCTTTAATGAACACGTCTTAAAGGTATTCTATTTTGGCCTTAATAATTCCCCTCTTTTCCTATTTCCTTTGACTTCCTTGGCATTCTTTTAAATCCAACTAATTACGTTATTTATGCCCATTCAATGCCTACTATGGGAACCTTAGTCCGGCATTCTTTTGTCCCTTTTAAACGGCACTATTATTTTCATTTCACCTCTATTTTATCTAAGAGAATGCCCTAATGATAAGATATAGAATTGACAATATACAAGATTTAGATATATATATATATATATATATATATATATATATATATATATATATATATATATATATATATATATATATATATATATATATATATATATATATATGACTGTCGTCAAGAGTGAATGTCTTAAAAGTAGAATGGAAAAGAAAAGAAAAGAGAAGAAACCAGGTTACAAAATATTAAAACTCAAAAACAGAAACTTAAATAACGTGAAGCGAAATTATTTTTCCAAACTTTTGGAGGAACAACAAAACTTAAGAGCGTAATTCCTTTGAATGTTTTAAATGCTTCTTAATTAAGCAGGGTCCAATTTTTTTAAAAAAAAATTTCATCCGATTCTCCTGAAAATTTCAATATAGACAGCTTTTTTCCCGACAAAAAAAACTCCATTCCTAACAAAATTTTACGAGGGATAAAAAGTTTAGAAGAAATTTGAGGTAAAAAAAAATTGTTTCGAAAATATTTTTTCAATTGGTCTCACCATATAGATTTACTACGGTGAGGCAACTTGAAAATTTTTTTTGGTCTGAAATTTAGTGTGTATTTTCCTAAATCTTTTCGCTACAAAACCTTCAAATAGACTTTTACTCCCAGAGTTATACAAAAAATGTTATTAGCCCAAAGCTGATCAACTATCGAAAAGAAAAAAATTAAAAAAAAAAAAAAAATTCACAGTTTTTAAAAAAAAATAAAAAAAAAATACAACTGCTACATTTATTTTTGGTGAGTGTATAGAGAAGTGATGGGGCTATAAATTCCTCTCAATATGTTATTCGATCCGATTCATTTGTTCCGAGATATAGGCTTTCAAAAAAAGGTCCATTTTTTTACCAATTTTTAAAAATTTCAAAAGTTTGAGAGGCTACATCTTTCTTCAAACAAATAACATTTAATAATGCACTAAATAAAAGTTGTGTCCCTGTCCCTCCTCTAAACAATATCCAAATATAAAAAAATTGATGGTTAGGATTTTTTTAAATAATTTTTTTCTACGGAAGGGTATGTTTTTTTGTTCAAAAAAAAGAAAAAAAATTTGAGTGCTTATAACTTTTTTCTAGACCATATCAAAAATAGTATCCTACAAAAGCAAGAAATTGGGGCTAAGATTGTTCAGTAAAATTTTCAGCTCATGTGGACCAGTTGTTTGACCAGCTATTCACTTTTTTTTCAACATTTGAACCCAAATAACTTCTAAACTGTAAAAACGTTAGAAATGGACTTTTTTTTTCGTCGGGAAAAAAGCTATCTATACTGAAATTTTCAGCTCAATCAGCCAAAAAATAAAAAAGTTTTTAAAAAATTGGACCCTGCCCTTAATACTCCAAATTTAAAAGTTTTTATTAATTCTGGTCAACGAACTAGCAAAGTATAATTTCTTTAACAGTCGAAGTACACGAAATTTTTTTTGCCACATTGTAAGGCCAGGGAAAGTCTTCTCTCATGTTTATATTACCCATTGAATTTTAAATTTAAAAGTTTCGCAAATGGAGATCAGAAAAGGATATGACAGGCCTAGCAAACTGCTGCCGGAAACATAAAAAATTTCTTG
>SEYY01018864.1:12500-25000 GCA_009176605.1 Armadillidium nasatum | reverse complement strand
AACATTGTGAGTACTCAATATTTATTATCCTTATTTTTGTCACGCATATCAATATATATATATATATATATATATATATATATATATATATATATATATATATATATATATATATATATATATATATATATATATATATATATATATATATATATATATATATATTCTTGTGATGAATAGATTGGATGAAATTTTTTTTAAAAATTCAATCTGAGCAAAATCAAAGCCTGACATGTCAGGTAATGAAGCGTTTGAAAGTATGAAAGTTAAGGAAGAGTGTGATAAAGAAGAAGAATGTTACAAACTTTACCAGTGGATTGAATAAAGGAATGAGGTTAGCGTTTATGTCTGGGGTCGAGAAACTGACAGGGAAAACGTGAATGTGTCGAAATATGTGCTGCACAAAATTTACTTTTAGGAGGAGAGATTTTACATCTATTGAGAAGTTTAAATATTTTTTTATTATTATTATTATTAAAAGTTCACATCTCACGGTCATTGCCCTGTTCAAGGAGAGGAACTTTTCTAGTTAATATATACCTATGATCCCCAAGTGGGATCGAACCGGCGCCCTCAAGCACGTGAGTCAATCACTAGTGTGTCCGTTGTAATAGCAATTTTAGGAGAGTGATGTTAAAATCTTGGTGGCCATAAAAGAAGTGGAAAATTTTTATGTGAGCAGGGGAGTTAATAAGATGAATAGCCCTGGGTAGTACTCTTTCAATAAGTGCACTGTGTGAATGGAACCACACCTAAATGCGTGGTTCATACTCCATGCAAGAGCGAACGATACTTCATCTCTTAAGAGCAAGAAACTGGGGTGATGAGAAGAAATTCTGAAGTTACATTAGAAAACCTACTGAGAGACTATTTGGAATTAATTACTAGGTGATAATTTGTTGAAACATTGAGCTAAATCAAATACCAAGAATATTAATGACCAAAATTTAAGGTATGTGTGTTTTCGAAGATGATGATTAGGAAGATTACGTCGAGCAATGATATGATGGAAACGAGTTTTGGAGGGATTGATAACAACTATATTTTATTTCTCACAACAAGAGACTCAAAAAAAATTAGAGGTCGAAATCTAGAAGGTGACACTCCTAATATCATTTACTTTACTGTTGTTATATGAGACGATTTTTAAAATGAAAGAAGAAATATCTTCTGGAGTCGGCATAGTAGTGCACAGCTGATGGAGTTGAAAGAATGAGCTCAGTAATGAAAATAAAAAAAGAAGAACCAAGTATAAGATATAACCCAGAGGTACACTACTAACAGATATAAAGGATAAAAGATGACAGTCTTCAATAACTACCATAGAACGATAAGAAAGAAAATCAGATAACAGATACTGAGAGAGATGTTTAGAAACTAAAGTTTGTGCCAGACTCTGCAGAAGGCTTTTGATATGTCCAAAGAGAAAGCAAAAGTTTCACCAAAATGCAGGACAGAAGACCAACTTTCAGAGAAAAAAGAAAGAAGATTACCAGTAGAGCATTACTTTTATTAGCCGTACTACTTTTATTAGCCGTACTAGAGATTTGATATTCAAATATTAAATTTATGACATAAAAGATTACGTTAATGAGAAAAGAAAAGTTTTTTTTTTTTTTAGAGTTGTTCCTCTTCCTCGTTATATGATATATGAGCGCATGTTTTATAACTGGAAGGAAAGGTCAACAATGAAAGGCAGAAAACTATATAATTTGGTAAGGCAGGGTGTAAGCTCAGAAGCAAAATTTTGAGAAACATAGAAGGAAAACCGCTAGGAAAATACTTTCTTTTAGTTGTGTGCGTGCGTGCGTGTGTGTGTGTGTGTGTGTGTGTGTGTGTGTGTGTGTGTGTGTGTGTGTGTGTGTGTGTGTGTGAGAGAGAGAGAGAGAGAGAGAGAGAGAGAGAGAGAGAGAGAGAGAGAGAGAGAGAGAGAGTAAATTACACCATTAGAAAAATTACAGTGTTAGTTTTATGTGAATTGGAAGGACGGAAGTGAGAGAGGAGAAACAGCTCTAGAATTATCTATCAAAATTCGTAGCAACTGTGGGAAAAAATTGTTAAATTGAAAGACGAACTAACTAGATATCCTCAATAAATATATATTCACCTATTGAGTCAATAAACATAAAGTTATAAAACGATTAGATTGTAGAAGAAAATATTTAATTATTCCTATATGTATACATCCTGCCATTTCAGAAAGCGAAGGCTCCGAATCCAGCTCCGACCAGATCATATTTAATCCGGCCTTCAGTCATCCGGATTTTTCTTTAAAGACTTAAAAATAATCTGACTATTTTTTGTATCATATAGAATAATTCTTTTATTACCTGTAGAAATATTTAGTTTTAATTTTCCCCATTGCTAGAAAATAATAATATAAATATATATAAAAAATGTATAAAAATTTATCTAATAATTTATCAACATTTGAAAACGATTATATTTATTATTTATTATTTATAAACTTTGTTCTTCAGGAAAACCGTTTATATTTTTATGAAATAAAATTTTAATTTCTGATTTAATTTGATTGAAATTATTATTATTAATAAATTTTCACAAAAAAAAAAAATTTTTTTTTTTTTTGAAATTGAAAAAGTTTTTTAAAATTTTAATTCACAAATCTTCGAATTAGATTTTAATTTATACTTAACAGTCTGACAGCTTTTCACTTATCACCTTTTCAACTTTCGTGGGATGGTGCCCGCCACAATTCCCTCACAAACATACCTATCCCTACCCTTCATCCCCTTTCACCACTGCCCTCAATCTCAATCTGTCCTCCGCAAGTCTTCTACCTTCTTCTAAACTCAAATTTCTTCCACCCAAAATTTCTCTTACTCCATCCATCCATCTCCAATTTGGCCTTCCTCCCCTCATATCACCCTCCACTTTGGATCTAAGAATATTGCCCACCATTCTGTCCTCAATCATTCTACACATATGTCCAAAACATTTTAGCACACCCTCCTTCGCTCTATCAACTACACCCCTCTTCCATTTACACATCTCCCTTATTCTTTCATTTCTAATCCTATCAATCCTTCTCAATTTGCATATCGCTCTCAAACCTTTCATCTCAAAGACATTCAAACTTTTCCTCGCCCGAGCATTTATCATCCATGTTTCACACCCATACAATACAGAAGGTAAACACATGCATTCAAACATTCTTATCTTTATTTCATTCGAAATTTTTACTTTCTACCATACTTCTCTTAGGCCTCCCAACACTCATTCCCTCTACTACTCTATTCTTTATTTCTATTTCCGTCCCACCCTTCCCTCCCATCAACATCAATCTCATGTTGGCACATTTCCCTTCAAACTCTCTCACAAATATTCTAAACTTTTCACCAGATTCTGCCACCAACACCGCATCATCTGCAAAAAGTAAAACATTCACATCCCATTCACCCTCCATATTTCTCAACCTAATAATCTTCTTATATATATATATATATATATATATATATATATATATATATATATATATATATATATATATATATATATATATATATATATAATATATAATATATATATATATATATATATATTTTTTTTTTTTTTTTTTTTTAAAAAAAATAAAAAAATAAATAAATAAATAAATAAATAAAAAATCTTTGTGTAGATTTCTTTTTATATAATGTGAGAGGGAGAAAGGTTAAATTTTGTAATTCTCTCAAAATCGGGATTTTGCACCATTTTTTTTTATTGTTTATTTCATTTTTATTATTAAAGTTTTAGAACAGACAAATATTTGACAAGTTACCAACTTTTATTACTTCATTTGGTCCTTACGACTTACACATATCAATCTATATTGTGTAAAACTTAAGGTTATATATATATATATATATATATATATATATATATATATATATATATATATATATATATATATATATATATATATATATATATATATATATATATATATATATATATATATATATATATATATATATATAAAAGTTTAAAAAAGAGAGAGTGATATCCTTCCTTGATATTTGTTTATGGAAAAAGGACGTCATGGAAAATTTGAAAATAAATTTTCATTTTGCAAATAAAAAAAGGGGAAACAAATAAATCCTAAACAAAGTGAAAAATAAAAGTAAATAAATAAAAATTTTGAGAAAAAAATGAAAAAATGAAATTCTATTATTTTCAAATATATATTATATATATATATATATATATATATATATATATATATATATTATATATATATATATATATATATATATATATATATATATATATATATACCCTCCTCTCATCCCAGCCCCCTATTTCTCAATAACTCCTTTACCTTACTTACTCAACCTCCCCTAGGTCCTAGGTCTCCCCTTACCTCTTACACCTTCCACTTTCGATATAAACACCTTTTTAGCCAATCTCTCATCATTCACCCTTCAAATATGCCCAAACCACCTCAGTATGTTCTGTTCAGCTCTCTCTCAACCATACCCCTTTCTCAAGCACATTACTCCTTTATTTTCACATTCTTGACTCTATCCCTTTCTACTCACACCACATTCCCGCTCTCAGACTTTTCATTTCAAAAACCTCAACCTTTTTTCTTTTTCTCGCATCCAATCGCCACACCTCGCTCTCGTACATAACAACCGGTACACAGCATCTCTCAAACATTTTATTTTTCACTTTTTTTGTCAACCGTCCGCTCTTCTTAATATCCTCTTTAGCCTCCCAACACCTTCACCCCTTCTCTTATTCTATACCCTACTTCATCTCTCTCACAAACATCTCCCCTCTCAAAATTCACACCAGATATTTAAAAGAATTAACCCATTCCAACCTCTCCCTCCACACCTTAATTTGCAGTTCATCTCCCCCACCAACAACTCTCTCTTCACTCTCCCCATTTTTCATCCATAACACTTTACTCTTTTCTGCATGCACTGAAGCCTAACTCATCAACCTTTTACAAACTCAACCACCAAAACCTTTAAACCCCGCTTGTGTCTCAGACAAAAGTACAATGTTATCCACAGATAATAACAAATTCGCATTCCATATATCTTGTTGATCCCTCATTCTCACCCCTTTACTTTCTCTTTCCATCAACCTCACCACTTTATCTATAAATAAATTAAATAAACCAGGAGACATGACATAACACAACCTTGTCTCAATCCATTATTCATTATTCCTTTATAAATAAAGTGATCTAATGCCCTCAATTACTTTCTCCTCAATTTCATACTCTCTCAAAAATTCCACAGTTTACTCCTATCCACCCTATCGTAAGCTTTCTCTAAGTCCATAAAGCACATATACACATCTTTCCTATTTCTCTCTTTTTCCTTCAGTCATTCTTTAAGTAAAAACCTGGTCCATACCCCTTCTTCCTTCTCTAAAACCTCCTTGTTCCTCATAGTAATCCCTATCTTATCCAATAAGATTCTACTAATCTTATACCCCTATAACTCCCACACTCAAATTTATCACCCTTTCCCTTAAATAAACGGACCATACAACATAAATATGGATTTTTGATACAGCCAACATAAATCGGCAAACATGTACTGCTGATACAGCCAACATAAATCGGCAAACATCCGGATTGCTGATACATCCAACATAAATATATGCAAACACCTGGAATGTTGATACAGCCAACATAAATCGGCAAACACCTGGATTATTGATACAGCCAACATAAATCAGCTAACCCATGTATTGCTGATACAGCCAACATAAATCGGAAAATACCTGAATTGCTGATACAGCCAAAATAAATCGACAAAAACCTGGATTACTGATACTGCCAATACAAATCGGCAAACATGTACTGCTGATACAGCCAACATAAATCGGCAAACACCTGGATTGTTGATAAAGGCAACATAAATCGGCAAACACCCGGATTGCTGATACAGCCAAAATAAGTCGACAAACACCTGGATTACTAATACAGCCAACATAAATCGGCAAACACATTTATTGCTGATACAGCCAGCATAAATCGACAAACACCCGGGTGCTGGTACAGTTAACATAAATCGGCAAACACCTGGATTATTGATACAGCCAACATATACCAGCAAACACATTTATTGCTGATACAGCCAACATAAATTGGGAAACACCTGAATTGCTGATGCAGCCAACATAAATATGCAAACACCTGGATTGTTGATACAGAAAACATAAATCGGCAAACACATGTATTGCCCATACTGCCAACATAAATCGGTAAACACCTGGATTGCTCATACAGCCAATATAAATCGGTAAACACTCGAATTGCTAATACAGTCAACATAAATCGGAAAACACCTGGATTGCTGATGCAGCCAACATAGATTGAAATGCGCTTGAATGATGTAGTTTGTTCGCATAAATTTGGAATGACGCGGTCATACTGTTTGGTAACTAATGATTCTTATATTAAACAAGAAGCGAGCGTATCATTTACTCTTCCTCCGGCAAACGTTTCAGTCCCAGTATTATTGTCCACAATGACCAGATATGTAATAACCAGCCTAATCTTAATCGGAAACGATTCCTGTATATAATATATATTATTATGTTTTTTTTCAAGGTCAGCTATTGTATCTTTATATATATATATATATATATATAATATATATATATATATATATATATATATATATATAATATATATATATATATATATATATATATATATATATATATATATATATATATATATATATATATATATATATATATATATATATATATATATATATATATATATATATAATATATATATATATATATATATATATATATATATATATATATATATATATATATATATAATATATATATATATATATATATATATATATATATATATATATATATATATATATATATATATATATATATATATATATATATATAATATATATATATATATATATATATATATATATATATATATATATATATATATATATATTATATATATATATATATATATAATATATATATATATATATATATATATATATATATTTTTTTTTTTTTTAAATTTTATTTATTAAACTAAAATAAATAAAATAATTAATAACTGTAATAATAATATAATAATAAATAAATATAATAATAAAAAAATAAATAATGATAAAATAATAAAATAAATAAATAAATAAATAATAATAAAAATAATATAATAATAATAATAATGCAAGAAAATAAATAAGATAATAATAATAATAATAATAATAATAATAATAATAATAATAATAATAATAATAATAATAATAATAATAATAATAATAATAATAATAATAATAATAATAATAATAATAATAATAATAATAAATAATAATAATAATAAAATGTCTTTTTAATAATAATAATAATAATAATAATAATAATAATAATAATAATAATAATAATAAAAAGAATAATAATAATAATAATAATAATAATAATAATAATAATAATAATAATAATAATAATAATAATAATAATAATAATAATAATAATTATTTTAAAAATAATAATAATAAAATAATTTATTTTAATAAAAAATAATAATAAAAAATAATAAAGTAATATTTAATCTACATTTATTTTTCAGTTACAAAATTCTATAAAAATAAACATTGTATGTTTGATATGGATTCAAAACTGAAATGGGCTTCTCTGGGGGTAGGGATTGGGGGGGGGGAAGAATTCATCATTTGAGTCTATTAAAATTATATACAATTACAAACGATTATTAATCGAATGAAATTTTTCACTAAGAAACAAATATTGAATACTTATAATTATTACTTATAATTCATTATAAAATTTATAGTCTTAACATTAATCTATTTCTTTAAAAATAATAAGGATAAAAATAAAAAAAACAGTGACAATAATAATAATAATAATAATAATAATAATAATAATAATAATAATAATAATAATAATAATAATAATAATAATAATAATAATAATAATAATACTGAAATAAGTAAGTTAATAATTATGACAATGATATTAAAATTTTCGATAATAATAATAACTAATAACGATAAAAACAACCACAAGAACAATAATAATAAATAATTAATAATAGTAACAATAGTAATAACTAAGAAAAATAAATTTGATATGAAAATAATAATGAAAATATTTATAATAATGATTCGTAATAATACTAAGAATAATAAAAGAGATATGGCTATCTTCGTAACAATAATAGTAATAACAAAATTTGTGATTTTTAGTAGGAAAATAAATTTTTAGGTTGGGCACCTTTTTTAGTATTTTGATAGCAAGTGATTTTTGACATGTTTACTAAATGTGGGAAGTGTTGCTAATTATTTTATGTTTTTTGGAAGTTCATTCCATTTTTCAAAGCCATTGTACAATATAGCTCCCAGAGATTTGTTTATTGTGTACTTTGTTTTACTTAGTGTATGTGACTTTATGCTGCGCAAAATTGTTCTTCTTACATTTTGGTTATTCATTATTAAATCTGTCAATAATTCATTTGACATTCTGCTTATGACTTTGAAAATTTGGGTAGTCATTGTAAGAGCGAGCATACCTTGTAGTTTGAATATGGATAATTTTTTGAAAAGCGTTCTTGTTTGTTGACAGAATTTGCTTGATCCAAATGATATCCGAATTGTGTTTTTATGTGGTATTATTAAAGGTTGTAGCAGGCATATTCTTGTACATCCCTATACCAGTAAATTAGAGAGTTAGTGTAGGTAAACAAGGATGTGATACAAGGTTTTTAGTTCATATTTTGGAATAAAGTTTTTATCTTTAGAAATGCAAAAGCAGCATATACAAGTTTGCTAAAAAGACATTTTTGAAGGAAGGTTTCTCATCGAAACTAACTCCTAATAGTTTCGCAGATGTGGTTCGATTTATGGTTGTATCTCTTGCCATTAAATTTAGCTTGATTGGAGTTTTAACGTTTGTCATTATTAAGTAGTGTGTTTTTTTTTGATATTCAGAGGTCTGTTAGCCTCTACTCATGCTACAGCATTCTCTAATACGTTAATTACTTTTGTGTGTAGTGTATCTACATTACGGTCTCTTTTTCTTTTTTTAGTATTGCTGTATCATCAGCGTATGCCGTCCACCGTGGCTCAAACGGTAGAGTGATTAACTCAAGTGCTTGAGGGCGCCAGTTCAATCCCACTTGGGGATCCTAGGTGTATATACTACTAAGAAAAGTTTTTCTCCACGAATAGGGCAATGCCCGTGAGATGTAAGCTTTTAATAATAATAAAAAAATTAAGAAAGGAATTATGACAGTTTTGGAAGTCGTCAGAATGTATGTTAAAGAAAATTGGACCCAAAATAGATCCCTGAAACCCTTATTGAGAAATCCGAGTAAGGATTTATGATACATCTAATAATAATAATAATAATAATAATAATAATAATAATAATAATAATAATAATAATAATAATAATAATAATAATAATAATAATAATAAATATGAAATTAATATTGTAAGTTTTACTTTTGTAATGAAATTCTGGACGTAAAACCCGTAGAATTTAGTTCAGTTTAAATTAGGAATATTTGTGGTGCTTCTCCCACTACTACTACTACTCAACAAACAGTAATAATAATAATAATAATAATAATAATAATAATAATAATAATAATAATAATAATAAAATGAAAAATTATTTACTACTATTACTAATTATAATTTTTTTTATAATACTACTACTACTAATAATAATAATTACAAAAACAAAATGAAAAAATTTTATACTGCTATTACTAATAATAATAATTAAAAAGCAACAAGTTAAATATAATTTTAATTATGATTGTAATTAGTATTATGATAATTATAATCATCGGTTTCATTATTATAATTATATTTATAACTATTATTATATAATAATAGGTAACTATTATTACTATTATTATTGTTTATAATTATTTATTAATATTGTTATTATGATCATTATCATCATCATTATCATCATCAATATTATCATCATTATTATTACCATCATTATCATTATAATTTACTTTAATTAATATTTTTATTTATCAATTTTTATTATTACTTCTACTACTATTTTTGTAACTATTTCTTCTCTTGTATCAATATTTATAACCAAATGCATTGAAAATTCTCTTAAAAATTTTCAGACTTGCCCTTATTGACAAATACTCGTTAACTGTTCTCGAGTTCACTTCAAACACTTTTTCCTCTCCAAAACTTTTTTTTACTTGAAAAAAAAAAAAAAAAAAAATTTTCCTTTTCTTTTCTTCACAGCTGGAATTTTTTTTATTTTTTATTTTTCATTTTTTATTTTTTATTTTTTTTTTACACAAATGGAATAAAAATGTGTGTATTTTCTTTGTAAAAAGGAAGATTGAAAAATTTTCACAGTGAAGAATAGTGACGATTGTTGATGTTCCATTTACTGTCAGCCGAAAAAAAATAACAAAAGACAACAAAAATTTACCTGAACATTCCGCAAATAAAAGTACTTTTATTTTCCAGCCAACCTACTATAAATAAATAAAAAGCTTTGCTAGTTACCACAACACACCTGAGACAGGTGAGAATTAGATTTTATTTATAGAAACCTTCCTAAGAAGATCCTACCTGAGCTAATCTCTCTCTTACTTTTAACAAGAATACATATGTTTAAGTGTGGAATTTTTTAATCTCTTTAATTCTAGTTAAACCTAGATTAAAATATCCTTCTTTCACTAGTAAGGTTTTGAAGCTTGGATTCATTTTTAATATATATATATATATATATATATATATATATATATATATATATATATATATATATATATATATATATATATATATATATATATATATATATATATATATATATATATATATATATATATATATGACTTACTGAAATGATATTACATGGAAGTCATTAAATACATTATTTGGATTTTATTAAATGGATTGAATGAAATCCAAGTGGAAAAGAGTAATAAAAAAAAGAAAAAAAAAGGGAAATAAATATTTTCAATATTTTATTAAAATCTGGCCCCAGGAAGGGTTATTAGCCCTGTCAGTAGATTCATTCGAGGATGAACCAAGGGTTTCTCGGGGCGACGGGAAATACCCCCTAGCTGGCCAAGCCTATCACGGAAACCGATTTTGATCCCACCTGCAGCGAGAATTCTGATGGTGTACTTATTACGCATAATTGGGCGGGGCTAAGCACAAGAGCAAAAAAAAAAAAAAAAAAAAAAAAAAAAAAAAAAAAAAAAAAACTGCCCAAATTTCTCTACTCCAACCAGGCCTTCGAACCCTGGACCACTCGCTGATATATATATATATATATATATATATATATATATATATATATATATATATATATATATATATATATATATATAATATATATATATATATATATATATATATATATATATATATATATATATATATATATATATATATATATATATATATATATTATATATATATATATATATATATAATATATATATATATATATATATATATATATATATATATATATATATATATATATATATATATATATATATATAATATATATATATATATATATATATATATATATATATATATATATATTATATATATATATATATATATAATCCCAACTACGAAATTCCAGAAAACATATCACTAATAATATCGATTACTTGTCAGTCTATTCTTGTTTGTCATTCAGGGTTACCAACCTAAATAGACAAAAATATTATTTTTTTTATTTCTATTCTAATCTGTATAGTAAACAACAACAAAAAATTTAAATTTTTAGAGTTGCTTTTAATGATTTAGTCACATTATTTTAATTTTATTTACATTATTTCTTTTTCACTGAGTTTTTTTAAGTGCTTTACTTATCACAATAGACTTCCCTTCCAATTTATTCCGTTCTATTACTCATTGGAAATAGACGTTACATTGAAAACAATACGAGTACCGTCGTGAATTCCATCAATTATTCCAAGTTCATTCTGCTTTTCAAAAGTGACAGATAGTTCGGACTTAGTAACTGTATCGATTGACAATGTATGAGACTCTCTTAGCTTTGTTAATAATGGCTTTATAGTATTGCCGAGTTTCTGCAGGATTCAGGATAATGTCTGCTTGCGTCCTGCTGGTCCTGCTTGTGTCCTACTGGTCCTGCTTCTTTCTAGTTGATGTCTAGAAAGTTTTCATCTGTCGCCTAGCTAAGATAATCACCCCAGCAGGGTGAACCACCCACAAAAAGAAGTCATCTCAAGGGTAGAACTACCAAATATTTTTTCACCTTCCTTGTAAGAGAAGTTCGTCCTAATTCTCCACTTAAAATGATTAACAAAAAAACGACTATCTAACATTTATGTCTTATTAATGTCTCTGATATCATTGAGCAGCAATCCCCCGATGTAAGGCCTAGTCTTCCACTACAGCGTTTAGTCATCTTGATTTGCACTAACTATTTTCTTAGGACTTGCTAAATCTTCCTTATATTTCAAAACATTCATCCCTACAATAAAC
>SEYY01018864.1:0-2500 GCA_009176605.1 Armadillidium nasatum | reverse complement strand
CATTTTCTTCATTTCTTTATTTATCTTCATTTTCTTCAATTCTTTTTCTTCCCCTTTTTTATCTTCATTTCTTATTCTTCCCCTCTTTTTAGCTTTATTTTCTTCATTTCTTATTCTTCCCCTTTGTCTTCATTTCTTATTCTTCTCCTTTTTCATATTCATTTTCTTCAATTCTTATTCTTCCCATTTTTATTTTCATTTTCTTCATTTCTTATTCTTCCCCATTTTTATCTTCATTTTCTTAATTTCTTCTTAAAATTTTCACCTTTAATTTATTTAATTTTCATTTTTTGTACTTCATTTTTATTTCCTTTTCTTCTTCCTTTTTAATTATTATTTTTCAATTTCACCTTTTCTTTCCATTTTTTTTCATTTATTTCTTCACTCTTCTTTTCCTTCTTCATCTACATCTGCTTCATCTTGGTAATTTCTTAACATTCTTCACTTCTATTTTACTTTTTTTATTCCCTATACCAAATGCATCTTCATTTATATCACTAATTATTCACCTCATCATTTTAAATTCATTAATCTTCTTCTCCCATTCGGTCTATTTACTCATCAGCTTCTTCTATTTCCGTTGTTTACCTTCCTTTTCTTAAGACAAGAAAGAGAAAGTTTAGTAAATACATTAAAGAACAAATACAAATTAAATTATATTTCAAAAAAGAAAAAGTAAACAAGAAAATAATAATGGGGGGAAGGTAGGAGGGGTGGGAGGAGTGGGAGTTTAGGGGAGAGGCGGGAGAATCGGAAGAAAGACACTTACAAAAAAAAGGATATTTACATTCCTGTCTAAATTAAACTTTATTGATTAATGGTGGGAACATCTCTATTTTTTTAGGGGGGTGGGAGGGGGGTCATATTCGTTTTAACAGTGTGAAATGAGTGAAATTTTTATTAATGTTTTAAGAAATTAACATTTTTATTATCGGATTTTGGGAGTCTAGTAAAGAGCTGACAAATCTATTTTCAGGAGACGTTACATCTCATTAGGTGATGTCATTCTTAATTTTGATTACATTATTCAAATTAGTAATGATTTTAGGAAAGACTGCGAAGGCACCGGAAAGGATTTTGTTGGCTCCCTCGTTTTAAAATTGCCGGGGACAGCATACCATTATTATTTAGTGAAAATAATTTTTATGTTCAGGCTCGACCCAAATTGTTATTTGATTAGGTTTCAGTCCCGGCTCTGTCCCCAAAAATTTTTAATTTTTTGATTCATGTCTCTGGGAAAAAAAATTTTGATTTAGATTCTGCCAGCCAGAAATTTATTTGATTTGGCTTTGCCTTTCCCGAAAAAAATTTTTATTTCGCTCCAAACCGTCCAAATATATTTTTTTGGCTCAGTTCGCGGCCAAAAATGTTTTAATTTTGCTCCGGCCAGAACGAATTTTTTTTTTATTTAACTCCGTCTGTCGACGAAAATTTTAATTTGACTCTGGGCCAACCGATTATATTATTTTTTTGATCCGGCTCTGACCCGCCCGAAAAGTTAGACTCTTTGATTTGGTTCCTGTTCCTACTTCGACAATGGTTCCAGCTGCAGCTTCACACAAAATCTTTTTGCTCAAAGGCTTCGGTTTCACAATCCTGTCTTCATGACACCAACCACACATATAAGCCAAACTATAAGGAATAGATTTTCGTGATTAGACAATATGCGTTTGAAGGTAAACGATTTGGGAACCATATTTTCTCTATTCTCTTATTATCGGACATTTTCTTGTAAAGGACTTAAAATATTTTGATAATTTAATTTCGAATTAAAAAAAAAATTTAAAATGCAAATTATGCAACCATTAATATTCCAACAAACATATTTGAAGCCATTACCATTCGCCCGAAGACTTTATATTTCGGAATTACTTAAAAAACCTTTTTGAGGTTGTGAAAGAATTGTTTCTGGTGTCATTAGCAAGTGTTGAGGATAGGCTGAACTTTTCATTCATATTGGAAATTTAATCGTCTACTTGACGGGACAAGTGATTTGGAACTGACAGTTTCGTCATCGTTTTACGGCTGAAGAGACATTACCTGATGATGACTCGACATTCACTTTTGAGAGAGAGAGAGAGAGAGAGAGAGAGAGAGAGAGAGAGAGAGAGAGAGAGAGAGAGAGAGAGAGAGAGAGAGAGAGAGAGAGAGAGAGAGAGAGAGAGAGAGAGAGAGAGAGAGAGAGAGAACATCTAAAATACATTCTCCCCTCTACCCACCCGCTAAAAAAATCATGGAACAAATGATTTTTTAACCCAATAATTAATTGTTTATAGGTCTTATTATAAAATATACTAGAATTTAACTTCGAATCTATATATATATATATATATATATATATATATATATATATATATATATATAATCTTATTATAAAATATACTAGAATTTATTTCAATAATCTGAATAGATTAGATGGGCTAATCGAACTATCAAAATAGCTCTCGAGTAACATGGGGTTACTCCACCGTTACAAGAAGTAACCCAACATATGTAATTA
>SEYY01018863.1:27500-30000 GCA_009176605.1 Armadillidium nasatum | reverse complement strand
CCCTCTCCCCCTCTCTCAGGTGAAGTCGACAATTATGAAATCTTTAATGACGCAGTTTGAAAACCCTTTGACCTAGAGACCTAAAAATTTGCATTACAAGGTTTCTTACCAAGTTCAACAAATGTATCACTTTTCATTGAAATTGTAAATGGTCGGCCAATAACTAGTAGCTAAAAGGGGTGATAGTTGCTTTGAAATCAAACACACACACACACATACACATACACATTCACATACAAATACATACACCGATACACACACACACATACATATTAATATATATTATATATATATATATATATATATATATATATATATATATATCCTTGGGAAAGGCCGGACCCCACCAAATCCACCGGAGTTGGAAATCCTATCTGATCAAGGAGGCAACATTCAATACCGGCGTTTGAAGTTGCGAGTCAATGAGTGGAAAACAGATAAGGGAGTGTGTCCAGACTTTACCAGAAGAGTATATTAAATGGCATAAGGTTAAGTTGAGTTAGGAATGGACAGAAAAGGATGATCGTTAATGGCAGGAGAGCCTAAGCCATAAGTAGAAATTCGGAAAAATTAGAGACACGAGAAAACGACATCGTTGGCATGTAGCAACACCCCTTTGATGAAAATGAGGAAGAGACAGTAGGAGGAAACAGAACGGGTTGCTATCAAAACGATCAACATCTGAGTTTGGTCAGAATAAGAGGGAGGTTAAATAAGAGGTGATTTCAAAAAAGTGGATTTTTGGATTGAAACCGCGAATGTTGCAGAAGTTAATGAAAAAAATAGACCGTGCATCGGCAAGCAGGCTGCAGAGTCTAGGTGGCCCAACCATTAATATATATATATATATATATTATATAATATAGATATATATATTATATATATATATTATTATATATATTATATATTTATATAAGATATATTATTATTTTTTTATTTGGTTATTTTATTTTCATATGTTTCTTATATATATATATATTATATTATATATCTAAATTATATTATATTATTATATATATTATATATATATATATATATATATATAGTATATAATATATATATAATATATATATTATATATTTCATATATAATTATTTATATATATATATATATATATAATATATATATATAATATAATATATATATATATATATATATATATTATATAATATATATAGTATATATATATATATATATTAGTGATGGCATCCGCATCGCATCGCATTTTCGAAAATTAAAATCCGCATTCACATCCGCATTTTTCGAAATTCACATCCGCATCGCATCCGCATCCGCATTTTCGAAAATCAACATCCGCATCCGCATCGCGATGCGGAGCATTCGGATTTTGAATTTTCAAAATCCGCATCCGCATCCGCCTTCTCCAATTCGACATCCGCAACGCATCCGCTTAGAAAAGAAAATACATAAAAAAAAAAAAAAAATAATATATATATATATATATACTATATATATATATATATATTATATATATATTATATTATATTATAATATATATGGTTGTGATTTGTAGATCAAGAGTGAGGTTGAAGAGAGAACTATCGGATTGGTTAGCCAGGTGGTTTGGACAGGGTTGTAATCTCCATGTTATTTAGTCTATTGATGAATGGTTTCCTTTGAAAATGGGAGAGAAGCGAAGAGTATTACGTTGAAAATATGGAGGGTGAATGTGTTGAATGTTTTACTTTTTGGCAGATGCGGCATGTGTTGTTGCAGAATCTGGGAGAAGATGAGTACTTTGAGAGAGTTTGAAGGGAAATTGCAACAAGAGATTGAAATTCAATCCACGAAGAATAAAGTTTGGGCTTGGAGGGGGGATGAGAAATGTGGAGGGAGGAATTGGTTTGTAGAGTGTGAGAAGAAAACTTGAGGAGGTGAAAATTAAATATTGGTAATGTTGGGTGGAAGGTAAGGGTGGGACGGAAAAGAATAAAAACAGAGTGGTAGAAGTAATGAAAGTATTTGGGGGCCTAGAAAAGTTGGAAGAAAGGAAAATTTCAAAAAATAAGATAAGAATGTTTGAATGTATATGTTCACCTTCTGTATTGTATGTTGTGAAACATAGACGATAAGCGCTCGGTCGAGAAAAGTTTGAAAAAGATGAAGATTTGAGGGAATATAAATTGAGAAGGATTGATAGTAGAAATGAAAGAATAAGGGATATGTGTAATGGAAAAAGGGTGTATTGATAGAGAGGAGGAGGATCTGCTAAAATAGTTTGGACATACGTGAAGAATGAAAGAGAACAAATGGTTTCAAGGTACGTAGACCGATGTAAAAGAGGAAGGGTAGGGGGGGAAGCCCGAAGTGAAGATGGATGAATGGAGTAAGAGAAATTTTGTGGAAGGAATTGAGTTTAGTACGAGGGTAGAGATTGTGGAGACAGAGCTGGAGGGAGGTGGTGAAAGCGTTGAAAGGTAAGAATAGTTATGTTTTCAGGGAATTGGGGCGGGCCACCCACGAAAGTGGAAAGGTGATA
>SEYY01018863.1:20000-22500 GCA_009176605.1 Armadillidium nasatum | reverse complement strand
TATATATATATATATGCGTGTGTGTGTCTGCGTGCGTGCGTGTGTGTGTGCGATTTGCTGTTTTAATTAATGTCATAATCATATCATTCAAATACGATAGTATGTAGATTAATGAAATATTTTTACTTCTGAGTTATCTTCAATACCTTGTCAAAAAATTGCCAAACAGATCAATTTTATTAATATAAATCTGACGTTTCCTGCTTCAACAATACGTAATATTTGCTATACTAACTCTGAATTTACTATTGTATATTACTACATTCTATTTTTGACTTTTAATCCTTTATGATACCAAAAAAAAAACATACATAAAATAAAAATAATAAATTCGCAAAGGGGGGGGGGGTGTTGAAAGAGCAAAGTTTATAATAGTAGTAGTAGTAGTAATAATAATAATAATAATAATAATAAATAATAATAATAATAATAATATATAATAATGATAATGATAATGATAATGATAATAATGATAATAATAATAATGATAATTAATGAAAAAAAAAAAAAAAAAAAAAAAAAAAAAAAAAAAAAAAAAAAAAAAAAAAATAATGATAATAATGATAATGATAATAATGATAATGATAATGATAATAATAATAATAATAATAATTACTTAATTACAAACTAAAAAAAAAAATTCTCTTACCGGTCTTTTCGAATTGACAAATAAATGAATGAGTATTGTAATATTTTACAATATTAAAAAAAATTAGAACAAATGAATTAACATTGTAATGTTATATAATTTTATATAAGAACAAATCGTTAAGTATTGTAATGGTATATAAACTTGTATAAGAACGAATGGGTAAGTATTATAATGATATACAATCTTATATAAGAACATATGGTTGCACCGTAATGGTACATAATCTTATATGAACAAATGGTTTAGTTTGTAATATTATTATTATATAAAAACAAATATTAAGTATAGTAATGGTATATAATCTTATATAATAACAAATTATTTTATTGTAATGTTAGATAATCTTATATAAAAACAAATGGTTAGATATTGTAATGTTATATAATCTTCTATAAAATCAAATAGTTAAGTATAGAAGTTGTTATTCGGCCATAAATTTGTAAACCGGTTTCTAGAATACAGTGTCTTGTGGACCTGATAACAATATAATTAGAAGATTTTCTGTCGTGCAACAAAGCGTACGTTCACTTCACCTCAATTATGAAAGTGTTTTTCATTCGAAATTTATGAATCTTCACCTCGGGCGAATTCTAAATGTTTCTAAATCTTCGGTGGTGAACGGGATATCGCAGCTCTTCGTTTCCGTTATAATATACGAAGAAAATAGTGATATTTAACACTTTATTTTAAAGCAAATTACAAGAAACTCAAAAGGAAATTTCTATTCAAAAATTGCTAGCAAATTATATATATATATATATATATATATATATATATATATATATATATATATATATATATATATATATATTATATATATATATATATATATATATATATATATATATATATATATATATATATATTAGGGATGGAGTGAAGTATCGGTATCGGTAAGTATCGGTATTTTTTTAGGTATCGGGTATCGGTGTCGGTATTTGAAAATCTTAGTATCGGTATCGGTAAAAATTTTGGCATATGAATGGATAAAGTATATTTTCTGGTATCGGTATCGGTATCGGTAAAATTTTTGGTATCGCTCCATCCCTATATATATATATATATATATATATATATATATATATATATATATATATATATATATATATATATATATATATATATATATATATATATATATATATATATATATATATATATATATATATATATATATATATATATATATATAACAGAGGCAAAATAATTATTGTAATTAATTAATGTTACGTCATAGCCAGTTACATAACTTAGATAAAGATCAAGTTTTTCTCATGCAAAACAAAATACAGTACACACTCAAGCACATAGACACACTTACACACAGACTCACACACAAACAAACAATCAAGAAAACGTACATACACACACAACACATCAAAAATGCTAGAACGACTACTACTTCTAAACTCTTTGTACTTACAGGCTTTAAGTTTTTGAGATTTTTAGTATAGTAAAAGTAGTTTTAGAGAGAGGATTCTCAGGAAAAAAAAAATTTTTGGAACAATTTAATAATAATCGTAATTCGTAAGAATATATTTGAATGGAAAATAAAAATTTTTTTCAAAAATAATTACCAACAATGTCGATTTGCAACAAGTTTTAATTGAATAAAAATATAAAATGTTATCATCAATGGTTCCACTTGCGTATATATATATATATATATATATATATATATAATATATATATATATATATATATATATATATATATATATATATATATATATATATATATATATATATATATATATATATATATATATATATATATATATATATATATTATATATATATATATATATATATATATATATATATATATATATATATATATATATATATA
>SEYY01018863.1:0-5000 GCA_009176605.1 Armadillidium nasatum | reverse complement strand
GTATTCGAAATACTATTTATGACTATATATATATATATATTATATATATATATATATATATATATATATATATATATATATATATATATATATATATATATATATATATATATATATATATATATATATATATATATATATATATATATATATATATATATATATATATATAATATATTATACGGGGGAGGGAAGTAGCGCTCCCGAGGCGATGAGATTACCCCCCATTGGGTATATGGGATGCTAAGGGTATTCCCATCTCATCCCGGTGCCCAATGGTTCGTTCCATTTCGCGCTCACCTTCTACTAAATCGGAGTAAACTCTCCTTAACACACATATTATTATTATTATTATTATTATTATTATTATTATTATTTTATATTATTGTTATATTATTATTATTATATTATTATTATTATTATTATTATTATTATTATTATTATTATTATTATTATTATTATTATTATTATTATTATTATTATTATTATTATTATTATTTTTATTATATTCACGTTCTTGCCCTTGGCCTTTGCAAAAGGTTTCTAAGAAACAATCCTAAAATAATTTACCTTTATCAAATCTTCCTTTTAGAACATCTTCCAGGATCTAAAAATCCTGTTCTTTTTTGCGCTTTTTATATGTAAAAATGGGAAAAACTCATGAATGAAAGTGAATGTTGAAGCTTCATTCTCGAAATCTCATAGTAGTTTTTCTTTGTATTTTATAGTCCTCCTATTCTTTTTCTCTTCTCCTAGGTTTCATTCTTCAGTTTCATTTTTTGAATCCTTCCTTGACCTCTAGATCCTACTTTGACCTCAAGATACTTCTATCACCTCTTCACTCAACCACAACTATGGTTCAAAAATATTCAATTCTTATCTTTTAAATTATGCACCCCTTTTTCCAAATATAATGTTTATTTCATGTAAATTCCAATATATTTTAGCATTCTCCAATTCCCACTTTCATCATTTATAGCACTCTACTATTCTTACAGTACTTCCATCATATATCTATTTCTAAGCTTACATTACTTCCATCATATAACTATTTCTATTCTTACAGTACTTCCATCATATATTTTTTTTCTTTTCTTACAGTTCTTCCATCATATATTTGTTTCTATTTTTACAATACTTCCATCATATATCTATTTCTATTCTTACAGTACTTCCATAATATATATGTTTCTGTTTTTACAGTACTTCCATCATTTATCTATTTCTATTCTTACAGTACTTTCATCATATATCTATTTCTGTTTTTAAAGTACTTTCATCATATATCTATTTCTGTTTTTACAGTACTTCCATCATATATCTCTTTTACAACATTTTTTTTCATCATACATCTTCAACTGACCAGAATAACTTTTCAAATTTCTCGTTTCCCTAAACAAAATATTTATAATATCCCAAATTTATCAAAAATTATTCTCTTTTACCGGCTTTTATTCTATGATTCATTCATTTAAAGCTATATTCTACCTTGCTAATTACAATATTTCATCCACCCGGATATCATCATGTATTAGTGACAAAAAACTTCCATGAAGAACAATTAATCTTTCACGTCATAATAATAATAATAATAATAATAATAATAATAATAATAATAATAATAATAATAATATTTTCCCTGAAGAACAATTAATCTTTTACGTCATAATAATAATAATAATAATAATAATAATAATAATAATAATAATAATAATAATAATTAATAATAATAATAATAATAATAATAATAATAATAATAATAATAATAATAATAATAATAATTAATAATAATAATAATTAAAAAGCCTATTAATGCAAGGAGGTAAGAACTACTACTTTAATTACGAATTGTAATAATGTTTTCATTATTAGTTATTATAATTCCCTTGCAAGCCTGCATGATGAGAATCCCATTCAAACCCTTTGAGCCTTTGATAAGAAAATCCCTTTAAATCCTGTAGCCTTACAATCAGAAAGCAACTAAACCTCTTATCTTTGTATTTCGAAAATCATTTAAATTTTGTAATTCTTCATACGATTAAATTCCTTTAAATCCTGCGATCAAAACTTATTCTAATAATAATATAATAATAATAATAATAATAATAATAATAATAATAATAATAATAATAATAATAATAATAATAATAATAATATAATAATAATAATAATAATAATAATAATAATAATAATAATAATATCGGCGGGGTTTTAACTAGATTCTAGCGACATTTTATCTCCTTTCCCTTTACAATTTATCTAAGAAAGCTAAACACATTCGAAATATTTAAAAGTCGAGTGCAATTTATAAACTAAAAAATATACTTAATAATTAACACTATATATATATATATATATATATATATATATATATATATATATATATATATATATATATATATATATATATATATATATATATATATATATATATATATATAGTTCTTTTTAGTTCTTTTCTTTTAACTAAAAGAGTAGTTTTAGTTTTCTCTTCATCGTTCCTCTGATTCACCAATTCAAAATCGCGATAAACTAATTATTATAATAATAATATATAATAAATAATAATAATAATAATAATAATATAATAGCTGTTAAAATAGCTTAAGTAATTAAATATAATTATATAGCGAAAGGAAGAAGATATTATTAATTATTATTATTATTATTATATTATTATTATTATTATTATTATTATTATTGTCATTATTATTATATTATTATATTATATAAATTATATACGATTCCAATCACAAATTTTCTGAGTTATTTTGAGAGTTAAAGGATAAATTAAAAATTACATTCATTGTTATGTATAATAAAATAAAATAAAAAAACTTTTAAAAGCAACAATCCTTTATTAAATGTACACAAAAGCGATGCCTTTAGAACACGGTAAAATTATTCTTCTGATATTGCTAGGAAAATAATAATAATAATAATAATAATAATAATAATAATAATAATAATAATAATCACTATATTATTATTATTAAAATTTAGTGTTCAGTAAAATTGTCATAACATTCTTTCCTCTATTTTTACACAATCAATTCGTAATTAAAATTAACAAACACTGACAATATTAAATTAAAATTAAATTTAATAATTATTATTATTACTTAATTAATCAATTCTATTAATTAATAATAATATTGTAATTTTTTAATCTTTGGTACGTGGGAAGAACTCTTCACCTAATTTATTTTGTCATATGCGTAATTTTTGCTGATAATTTATTATAATTATTATTATTATTATTATTATTATTATTATTATTATTATTATTATTATTATTATTATTATTATATTATATTAAAAAAATATTTATTATTTTTATTATTATTATTATTATTAATTATTATTATTATTATTATTATTATTATTATTATATTATTATTATTATTATTATTTATATTATTATTATTATTATTATTATTATTATTTATTATTTATTTATTTATTTATTTATTTATTTATTTATTTATTTATTTATTTTGACCTTTTAAAACAAACTATTTTGAGTTTCATTTTTAACCTTAATTCGTGCTGAAATTTTTTTTAGGGTAAAATTTACGTTTAATTTACGGGTATTTTCACGCTTCCAATTCAAAACTGACATAGTTTCTATTACGGTACTTTACCTTATTTAAAATGGGGATCATATTTTTTTATCAGAAAGCGGTGGTCGTATTATTTTTTATAGTATTTACTTGGCAGCACGAAATGCCGGCAAATTACCGTAAATTTTACGGTCAAGGTTTTATAGTGAGCTGCGTCCAAAAGCTAGTAAATAGTATTAAATTCTCAATTCTTATAAAATAAAATAATCCTTCATAAGGTGTATCCGAATTCTAACACGTAAAATAACATCCTCGTTAGGAGAAGTTTTTAAAAATAGCATCTTATAGATTCCTAATCTAATTGGTATTCAAAAATAATCGTTATTGCAAGTTTTACGATACGATATCGAATTGGTATTCAAAAATAATCGTTATTGCAAGTTTTACGATACGATATCGAATTCAGAGGAAAAATAACAAGAAAAATCAACATTTCCTTGCGTAACATTAAATCTTTCGTAAAATCGCTCACTCGATAAAAAAAATAAATAAATAAATAAAAAAATAAAATATAAAAAAAAATTCAATTTGCGAGCGAGAAATATGATTTTCCTTCAAACTATAATTTAAGACTTTTTTTTTTTTTATTATTATTATTATTATTATTATTATTACGAATTTTGAGTGTAATGACTAGTCATAAATAACCACGAGACAAATTCTTTTTTAAATTACGATATACGTTTCGCAACAGGTGATCCTCTTCGCTTGTCATAATAAAACATTTTAATAAAAGGATAAATAATTAACATAAGTTGCCATAAAAAAAAATAATAATATATATATATATATATATATATATTATATATATATATATATATATATATATATATATATATATATATATATATATATATATAATATATATATATATATATATATATATATATATATATATATATATATATATATATATATATATATATATATATATATATATATATATATATATATATATATATATATATATATATATATATATATATATATATATATATCATAACGTAGCTCAAAAGTTTAATATTAGATTTTAAATCCCCAAACCTACAGAAAAAGATTTATTAAACATAAGGACGGTAGTGAAGAATTGTACGGAAATGTTCCAGAACAACGAAAATTTTTTTATGGAAATGTTCCAGAACAACGAAAATTTTTTTATGGAAATGTTCCAGAACAACGAAATTTTTTTTATGGAAATGTTCCAGAACAACGAAAATTTTTTTATGGAAATGTTCCAGAACAACGAAATTTTTAAAGAATTGACAAAGCAAAGGATTTCTCAAAGCGACCTCCTAAGAAGAACAGCAAATTTGATAATGAGCAAGCTAATAAATGCTTTAATAATATCAAAAATAGTAATATCTGAGTCATTGTTAC
>SEYY01018862.1:132500-148648 GCA_009176605.1 Armadillidium nasatum | reverse complement strand
AGCAATCTTCGGTCTTAATATATGTATTCTTGTATAAAAAGATTGATATAATATGGTTTTATTTAGAACCTAATTCGTTTGAGGGGATTAATATAATTTTTTTTTTTTTTTTTTTTTTTTTTTTTTACGGAATTGAAGAGAATTATTTTCTTACTTTTTTTCCTTCTTCTTCTTCTGTGTCTACTCGTTGGACTGGACTTTTTGTGTAAGTGGTAAGAAAAATAAAAAAATCTCACTGGTTTTCAAAAATTTAATAATATGTTCTATCATTTTCGAATTCTTATTTTCTTCTTCTTTTATGTTGAGTTGAGAGGCATATTCATCCATCTTGTCCACAGTTTGAAGTGATGTAACAAAAAACATTTAAGTCCAAATTCTTCTATTTTACTTTGTAGTCTTTTTAATCTGTGGTAAGTTCCAAAGCAGAGTTAGTATTAAAAATTAATAGGTCAATTAATTTTATATTTTAAATCTTAAATAAGTAGCATTTCCATTGAATTGAATCCCCCCCTCTTTTTTTTTAGCTTAATTTTAAAATTAGTAAATCGCACGCTAGGACTATATTTTTGATAGGAATTTTGCAGTCAGCGATGTTATTTCGATAGCTACACGAGAGCTTTCCTGATCTATATGTGTGTTTTTAAAAATGAAATATATATATATATATATATATATATATATATATATATATATATATATATATATATATATATATATATATATATATATATATATATATATATATTATATATATATATATATATATATATATATATATATATATATTATATATATATATATATATATATATATCATTTGATATACTAATAGGCATGAAATCGATATTCATTATCATAAAACCTTTAAAAATGTTTAATACACTGATGTTATACATTTATATAAGAACATAAAACTATTTTTTGATATTTAATTTTAGTAATGCTGTTTGTTAAGTTTTTCAAATATTTTTTGACAAGTCAGGCATGTATTAGTATCGTTTGTTATTATTTTGTTTGGACTGGGATCTCGATAGGCCCTTGGGAAATTTTTATACTAATTTCATATAAATATAATATATCATGATATTATATATTTATACTATCATGTCTTACGCCCAAAAACTCACTTTCATGTGGATAAAATGATGAATATACCTATATTTATTATGAGGGAATAGGAAAATAGTGACAGTTAGAAGCCCATATCGAGACTGTCCAGTCCAAACAAATAAGGTAATACTTTAGTAATCCGTTTTTTTTTTTCTTCTCAAGCTTAACTAAAAGAAATAATTTTTTTTAAATCGACGAACGCCGAATTATTTTGTAAAAAAACTTAAACAATTAAAAAAAAAAAAAAAATTTAAAATGATAAAAATAATTATGACGTCATAATATCCGGAAACGAGTTGCTATATTTTAAAATATGTTGAAGCTAAAAATGGAAAAAATAGTTGAGGTAATAATTCGATCTGGCACGAACCTCTCCTATTTTCACTATATTCAAAATATGAAGTCGAAATATGTTTAAATGCATTCTACACCTACTTTTCTTTAACGGATAAGTAATATAAAAAAATTATAACTGTTCTTCGACTGGCCTTCGTTTGTATAAAAATAGCAAAATCAATTGAATAACAGGTTGCCATATTTGTCCTTCGACTGTTCCGTTATTTTTTTCTGCAATGTACAGTAATACATTTTTCAATATATAAAAATATTGATATTTAAACATCGATATATTACCCAAATTATTGAAATGTGTATTATTATTATTATTTAGATTTTATTTGATTATTATTATTATTATTATTATTATTATTATTATTATCATTATTATTATTATTATTATTATTATTATTATTATTTATATTTTTCTAAGGTTTTAAAAAGATTGTATATTGAAAATTATTTTTAATGGGTTGGTAAAAATTTCTTGGCTCTGACTCTTGATAGTAAATGCCATGTTCATATGTAGAACTACAAATTTGTCTTTCCAAAATTGACTAAAACAAATAAAAAGTGATAGTTTCGACATCTGAAAACGTGAGTTTCTTCATAAATTAACTTTTAATAATAGTTACATTTGGTAATTGTAAGTAGCAGGTCGTAGTTATAGTTTCTGTTAACATGTATAGAATAATAACTATAAGCTATTATTTCCATTTGTGTGCTGATTTTCGTTTATGTTGTCAAACAAACATCCTTCACTAGTAAACTTATTCTCTACTTTATTCTTGTGCAAATAAATATTGTGAGAAAATTCTGTAAAGTTGAAAGTCACTTTATGTATCAAAAATTGGGTCAACTCTTGCCCCAAACTTCAGTACCGTATCCTTTCATTGGAATGTTATGCCAATAGAAAATAAGACGAAAAAATGCCACATTGACTTCTCAATGATTAGCAATCGATAAAAGATGTTAATTTTTGGAATGATTTTCACGGTATATTTTTGATTATGATTCACTTGCAGCATTTAAGAAAGGACCTGATAAGTTTATGGATAGTCTGGGCATCATAAAGTATACATAATGATGACTAAGCTTATTGGCAAGTTTGTAGTTAAATCTTTGAAAATCTTCTGGGACATTGGTGATAGATGATCTGGGTATATGTTATGGGTATGGATAGGGACTGACCAGGGCTGGGGCTTTGGCTGGGGTTGCTTAAATTTTGTAAAGAGGTCAAAAGCACTGAAATTTTAGGTTAAGAAAATTAGATTTAATTATAAGGAAGGAGTACAATAGTCAACATTCACTTAAATTAATGATTATATGCATTTTTCAGAAAAAAATCAGAGAATTATAGATTTTGTATAATAAAAATTTGAAAAAAATTATAAAAATTTTTGATTCATAATAGTTATTTAACAGGTTTACTTAGGTAAGACCCTAAATTAAAGTTTGAAAAGTGTAGGATATAAAATTATTAATGTAATCTATATTTATACATATTATTGTTATTTTATTACTGCGTATCAAATTTGAATCATTTAGCTATATTATTTTGTTTATAGTTTCAGCAATATGGGAGTACTTTACAATGTTTCAGGATAGGCTCGAAATAGCTAAATGTAACATCTGCATTCAGGAAATTAGAAGAGGACCTCCGGGTATCACAAGCAAATATTTTTCAATCAAACCTTTATGGGGTATCTAAAATAAAATCACAAAGATGAATATTTAATAGCAGAAGAGGAGTGGTTAAAAAAAGCAGAAAAGAAAAAGCAAGAAGAAAAATCTTAATTTTCTTATATTTTGTTTGATTTAATCCACCATTAAGAAGTATAATTTTCAATTTTAACCCTGACTGGGAAACACCAGTTTTCCCTGATAATTAACTGGATCCGGGGTTAGCCAGGGCCCCAGTCTGTCCATAGGTATAGATGTATGATATTGGTGGTATACATGAACCAAATGAGGCCCCGCAAACTCCAGCTAAAAATCAGGGAAAACTGGGGTTTGCTTGCCAAGGCTAAAATGGCAAATTATATTTAATCCACTTTCAAAAAAAATTTAATTTTCTGCCAATTCTCTTGAAATTTTTAGGGTATATTAATTTCTTCCCATTTCTAGCATTTTTCCGAGTCTATAACTGTTAAAAAGCTTTTTTTTTTTTTTTTTTTTTTTTTTTGAAATTTGACCCTTTTTCAAATAAATGACAGGGCCAAATCACTTCGGAATGACCTGAAATTTGGACTGCATATTCAGAATTCTATGGACTACAAAAACCTTCTAACAGACTTTTGTTCCCAGTGTTATAAAAAAATGTTATAAGCCGAAAACTGATCAACTATCAAAAAATTTTATTTTTTAATTTTTTTTTAAAAAAAAAAATTTTAAAAAAAAAAAAAAAATTACAGCTATAACATTTTTTATTTTTGGTAGGTGTATAGAGGAAGGATGGGGCTACAAATTCCTCTCAATACTTTATTTGATGCGATTTTGACTTTCGGAATGCGCAAAAAATCAGGATTACATGATAAAACTATTTGTATCAATTTTTTTTTTTAGAAATGTGAATCATTCTGTAAATATGAAAATATTTTAATATAAAAAGATATATGTAAATAAATATTTTGCAAAAATGCCCGTGAGTTTTTTAAAAAAAAAAAAAAAAAAAAAAATTATATTATTTAAAAATGGCAATTCCGTAGTGCTTTTTCTTAATATAAATGGATTAAAATAGTATAATTATCTAGAAATAATTTGAAGAAAAAAAACCTGTTTGGTCTCGTGTGGTAGCAAAATTTATGCAAATTTTTCAGCATTTTCCCTTTGTCAAAATCACTTGATAATTAGTCTGTAGATAGTTAAAAAATTATCAATATTTATTTTGTTATACCTGAAATTTTCATGGCTGCCCAAAAAAGTCAAATTACCACTAATATCCAGTAATCATGAAATGTAAATTTTTTTTTTCTTAAAAAATATATTTGGGCATAATTTTTTTTTCTACCTGTGATGAGTTCATGAAATTTTCAGAGGTTGAATAGTTGTGTGAGATACACATTTTTTATTTAGAACAATTTTTTGTATACTCACTGATTTTGATACTGTGCATGAGAAAAAAATTTCCCATGCACAATGGTTGGGTGTACAAAAAATTGCTCAAAATAAAAAATGTGTATCTCGCCCAACATTATAACCACTGAAAATTTCAAGTAGATAGGTAAAATAATAGAAAAGTTACTACAAATTATTTGTTTAGTTTTTACCCCACTTTTGAACAATAATATTTTCTCAATGGGAAGAAAATTTACATTATTTTAAATGCAAACACTTACCTTTCATGTTCTTCAAATTTTTAAGTTATGGTTATGTACTCAATATATTTTTGGGGGGACAGACCTCAGAAAATTTTTCTAATTTTGTGGAAAAAAAAAAAAAAAAACTACCCATAAAGGGAGAAATTTTTTTTGAGTCATTTATTATACAACTTTTATATAAAGTATTGACATATGAAGACTATTCTTATTTAAAAAATTCAAAATAGCCAAATAAAATTGCGAAAATAAAAAGTTTTTCATAAGTTTGATTAAAATTTACTTTTGAGGGTGGTTAGTTTTACCCTAATTTATGGTAGATTATGAAAAATTCTTGGAAGGAATTTTATGCAAGTCAGCAACAGTTGATTGCTTTTTCAATCAATGTCCAAATTGCATGAAACTCATAGATGATTGTATAGTGGTTATCTAATGTGTTTCATGATATGATTGATAAAGTATAATATTTGCAGTGGATATCAACTGATAGAACAACCCTACATACTGTGGTACAAAATACAGATGTATTCATTGAAGAACTTTCCAGAAGGATTTAAAGTTTGAAGATTCACAATTTTATAGCCAAATAACAGTCCTTATTCTGCTCTAAGAGAAAGAAAACTTTGAAGAATGGTGAGGTATTAGTTACAGGAGATTTTTCAGAAAATTTACTCATTTGTTCTGCAGGATGCTGCACAAGGATACCATCATAATAATGCTCAAGCAACAGTGCATCCCTTTGTTTGTTACTATAGGGATGCACCAGATATGAAGCATCTAAATGTGGTGATTATCTCCTACTGCCTTCATTGTGACACAGTAACATTCACTTGTATCAATGGAAACTGATTGATTATCTTAGAACTTATTTACATTTCAATATTAGTGATATGATGTACTTTTCAGATGTGGAGCTGTAACTCAGTACAAAAATTACAAAAAATTTTATATACTTAAATTTGAGGATGCCTAGGGTTTTGTAACAGCAATCTATGACAATAAATGGTGGTTGGCATGTGTCCTTGAGACATATTCAGACACACTAGATGTAAAACTTAATTTTTTAATATCTAATGGGTCTGCTTCATCCCTCTATCCATCTAAACCAGGTATTTTGGTAGTACCTTATTCAGATATACTGACAGTTGTTGATCCAATTACTGTGACTGGAAGGACTTATTAACTAACTGAAACAGAAATGAATAAAACATCACAAATTCTGAAAAATTATTGTTCTATTTAAATATATAATGTCAAAGTTGGTTGGTCAAATCAATTCATCACAAATTTGAATACAAATATGTAACTACATTAATAAATTGAAATTAAAAAAAAACATATTTCAAGAAGAGGATAGGTGGGTGGGACCTGTGGCTTGTTCTGCTGAGCTATCAGGAGTGGTTCCTTTACGATGGGGATGACAAATGTTTGAGAAAAACATTGGTAGGGACTTGATCACCATTGACCATAGCAGAAAAATTTTGTTTTTAATTTCAGGAGGGAAAAATGTGTCAAACCAGCCCATTTATTACTTTTTAAATAAAGTGTAAAGTCAGAAAAAAAATAGTTAGAACAAAACTTTCTTTTCAAATTATTTAATAATGATTACTAATAATGCCATACAAGATGAAAAATTAAAATTCAAACTGTTCTGTTCTTAAAAGGTGGTATTTGAGACAAAACTGTGAATTTTCATTAACCATACCTAAGTAAATTTGTAGCAGCTTTGAATCTGAACAAGTGCTCAATCTAAAATTTTGCATACTTTGTACCAATAGGATGACCAAGTTATGAGACAAATTTGATCAAAATCAGGAGATATCTTTTTTCGGTATCAAAGGTCAAAGTCAAGGTCAAATATTTTTTTTTACTCTGACATAAAATTTTAGTAAATAAAAGTTTAATATATACTCAAGGGCTTTAAAATGATGTGTATATCAGTTATCCAGTGGTGCAGAAGTTGAAATATTTAACTTTTAAGTTTGCCTCCATCTCTCAAAAATGCACTCTTTATCAATGTTCCCTGACCTATATCTTCAGAACTGTTTAAGCTATGAACTTGGGATAAAGACTATACTCATTTTCTCAACAAGATCTATAGGTATGTCAAAAATCATGAAAATTGAAGAGGTCAAGGGTTTTTGTGTAGGGGATTTTACATGGAATGACCCATATATAATTTGAAATTGCTTCAAATAGTTATTGTTATCTTAACATAATTACAACTATAGTAATATTTACTTTGATTGAAAAGCAATTTAGTGCCTATAATATTTCATTAGGAGTTTTTAAAGAAAAATCTCTTTCAAACTCTAAACTGCAATTCCAGAATTATGGATAGTAACAAAAATGATGGACTCATGGGTTGTGGTTTTAAATGATGAATTTTCATCTCAATAATAGTATGATCTTATATAGTGCTGTATTTATGGCATAATTCAATGCAGTATTCAATTCTCTTATACATTTAAATAAAAACCTACAGTATATCTTTATCAATAACTGTTGAAAACATCACTTCAATTTTGAGTTCTAAAAATTGTGTATTAATTTTGCAGAGTTTAGTGTATTGAAATAGCACTGCATGATGGAGTAGATGCTGCACCAAAAGATTCTTCGTTGATGGATACCTGCTGCTTTAAAGTATTTAAACATTGAATTTAATATAGGTTATATTAACATTAAAGAATTGCAACTTATGCAATGGCTATTCAAATCAGCATTTGTTTGAGTATGGTAGATGAGAACAAATTGACCAGGCCAGGCTTAGAATCGATTGTCCTATATTTGTTCTGATTCACCTTTTCAGGAATCTAATCAATCAACCATAATTGTTCAACAAGACTTACTCTAAACCATATTTTTAATTATTGCCCTCTGTTTGGTTATCAAAGAAACATTACAGCAAATTAGTTTTAATAATAATTTGTCTTAGTTCATTTGTGAATCTTCAAAACCTAGCTGAGTTTTCAGACCTTAGTCCCAGACTTGATACTAATTTATATACAAGTATTTGTGTCTGGTTGGTCTTCAGACCTGAGTCCTAGACTTGATACTAATTTATATACAAGTATTTGTGTCTGGTTATGAAATTTATTTAATTTTTTATAAAATAGTTCAGTGAATTTATTGGACTTTTTGGATTATTTTAAACATGTGTATATTTTGAAACCCATTTAAACTTTACAAAAAAATTTTTTTTATCAAAACTATATTTTATGCAGCATTTTTAACTCTGAGACTTTATATAAGTGAAAATTATATTTATGACCTACTTAGTTTTACTGACCAAAGCATTTCAGGTATGTCCTAAATCAGCATTGAGCTGGTTTTACCCTAAAATATATTTGAATATAATGATATTACTATATATCCTGAAAATATAAAGTGTACTCAAATTCAAAATAGTTCTTCAAATCCATTTGTATGGAGATCACAGCCATACAAGATGAAAAGTATGTATTAAACTTAATAATAAACTTTAAAAAATAAATGGTAAAAAAATAATTAGAAAAAAATAATCTGCAGTAAGTAAGAAATTAGTAATAGACAAAATTATTATACACCTTATTAGGGAATAAAAGTATTTCATTGAAAAAAAAGATTCACTTCAAGCTTTGGAGAAATATTCTTTATTTTTGATACAATATCAGATTTATTTTTGAAGATAAAGCAAATTGGATACTCTCTTAGGGGCTCAACCTTCTGTATTTCAAGGTCATGTAAAGATAAATTGTTACAAATTCATGGTAAAAAATTTTTTTTTGCATCTCATAATCAATTTTTAAATACTTTACTGCTCTTTACATCCAAAGACTGATAGATTTGCATTGTTCTGGAGTGAGTACACTGATGAGAATTCCAGAAAAGCCTTTGTTCATCCTTCGTTCTCTTCTGGCACATCAGCAATTTCACAGTTGATAGGACTCATAACATAACTGATAGTATGTGAATCAAACTCTGGAGTAAATATAGAACCACCTTCTGAATTTTGTGAAATGCTTTAGAACTATCCTTGATGTCACCAAATGCAAGATTTTCACAATCTTCAAAAAACATGGCTTTTAACTGGATCCATTATGTCACCAAAAGAAAGATATTCAATGCTTTCAAAAATGTAACTAATTTTTGGAAAGGTAGATAGTACTATCATGTTTTTGTGATCTACTACTTTCTAGCTTCAATATAGAAGCTTTGATTCAAATGCTGAAATATTTTCTTTGTCCAAAAATATCATTGATATTCTAAATATCCTAGTACCCCAAAATACAAAAATAAAGAAAATTTTGAAAATATAATAGTTGAATTGTTAACTAAATTAGTTATATCAATTATTTTGTTTATAATTGAATTATGAATCATATCAGTATATAACTAATGCACTTGAGCATCTCTTGTTATATATATCTAAAAACAGAAATCTTTCCAGAGAAGTATTGCCATTTTTTTTTTGTTGCAATCCAATGGTGTTTAATAGGCCTGGGGTCAATTTTGTAGATCTTCTTGATATCGGTCTTGTTTGAAAATACACTGAAACTCGAAGCTGAAAAAAAGCATTACAGCTTGTCAGTGTACAAAAGAAAAAAAAAATGAAATAAAGCAAGATATGAATTTGAATTTAGCTATTCATAAGTTATATAAAAATAAATGATTGTATAATGATAAAGAAATAGGCTAAATGTTTTCATATATTTCATTTGTATGAGGGAAAATAATAAACCAATGTATAATTATATTTTAGTGCATTTAAGAATCATTATTCCAATCTCAGAAGCCACAAATGCAAAGTCTTAAACACAATGATGTATAGTGATTTATATCCTGTATAATATAGTTTTTACATATATTAAATTTTACAAAAATAGCTGCTCATATTATGAGAGATAGAATTTCAATTATTAATCAAGCTGTAAAAAGTTATAGCAAATTAAAAACAATTTTTCATTTTATTTCCTAAGGTTTTGTTTTTCTTTTTATTGCCAACTTTATATATATATATATATATATATATATATATATATATATATATATATATATATATATATATATATATATATATATATATATATATATATATATATATATATATATATGGGGTATGAGTATAGTAGTAGATATTGTAAAAGTGAAGAGATTGGTGGAAGAGGGAGTGGGAGAGCATTTTAGAAGAGAGTTTAATTAAAGATGGGAAGAGGTAAAAGGGAGTGCAGTTGGGGCGGTAGAGTAGGAATGGGGAAGGTTAAGGAAATCATTGGTAGAAAGTAGGGGTGCACCGATAAGCCAAGTGGCCGATTATCGATTAATCGGCCTTGGAAATCGGCCGATTACCGATTAATCGGCCTTTCATCAATTACACCTAATAATTTAAATTAATACTGAGAAAAAGCAGTTATCAACATTATTATTTATTACTAATAACTATGCATGTTTTCATTATTAATGTAAATCATTTTTATTGCTTACTTTTCAGATATATAAAAAAATAATTTAAAATTTTAAAGATCACTCTAGATTCTAGAATCTCGATTATAGAGAGATATAAATAATTAAATATTAATTACACCCCAGATTTATGAGGCATGCACCATACAGGGCAAATAACATCCCTTTAAAGAGCAAGCAATGGGGTTGGTGTGAAGAAATTATGAAGGCGTATCAGAACACCCAACCTCTTGGAAACTTGTTTAGAAAGAGAAGTAATATATATTTTTTTTTAAATGAAGCTGACATCTCACGGGCATTGCCCTATTCGAGGAGAGGAACTTTTCTAGGTAGTATATACCTAGGATCCCCAAATGGGATCGAACCATCACCCTCAAGCAAGTGAGTTAATCACTCTACCATTAGAGCCATTGATCCTTCTAAGAAAAGTCATAAAGAGAAACACTTGAAAATATTAAATACATACCAAGGTTTGAAATGTGTTTTTGAAAGAAGATATAGTTGTGTAGAAGGTTGTGTCGAGTAGAGAGATTGAGGAACTGCGTTTTTGAGGTATTGAAAATGACCATGTTTTCTCTGCCCCAATTTTAAATACGAGAAAGGTCAAAGGTTAGTTGCTCTAAGTCTAAGGCCACCACTCAACTACCAATTAACTGCTGTTGGGAGGGATGTCTTTCAAATTGAGAGGAGTGATGAAGGGTGGAATCATTGACATAGAAGTGGATAGTGGTGAAATAACTGAGAGGTCATTAATGAAAAGTAGAAAAATAGAAAATAATTGGGGATAGGAGAGATCCCTGAGGAACACCACTATTAATAGATTTAAAGGATGAACGATGTCCATCTACAACAGCTGCTTCAGAGAGGATAGATTCGGAAAAAGTAAAGTTTTTAAATCAAGGCTTTGAACATTCTATTGAAAGCTTTCGATATTTCCTGCGTGACAGCAAAAGTAGAAAACTTGGAAGAGATTTTTAAGGATATTAATTTGAGTTTTCTTTTTGGTAAATTATAATAATGTTTCAATTACCATGTCTTGTTCTTAAGTTACCTTATAGATAAACGTTGATGATTTTTTAATCTTTTTGTTTGATATTAAATAAACTGGGAGATGAAAAGTTGCCTAAACTTATCAGAGTATACAATGTGTTTTACAAATTATTTTATTGCCTTATTTTGAGAGAATAAATGCTTTCACATTTTTAATATTTACTTAATAAGGAGTTTAATATTTGATTATGTTTTGATATGGTACATATAAGAATCAGATCTTTCGTATCTTGGTAAACACTATTGCAAAATCACTATGGTAATGGCAAATGGTAAGAAATACTATTAAACTCAATTAGTAATCAGAAATTTTCTTTAAATTTGAAAATAAATGGATGATTCTTGAGCATTTTAATAGTTTTTTTTTTTTTATCAATATATATACAATATATATATATACCTAAAGTGGGATAATTGCAGACAAAATTACCATAGATGTTCTCAAAATGCTAACTTGGATTGTAGAAATTCTGTACTTTATTTTTTGAAAGAAATTTTGTTCTTAGATTATAGTATCCTTTGACTCTCTACAAATATAATTCATAATGTTTATCCAAAAAGGGCAAACTTCTGTCATATAAGCATTTGCAAGTGAGGGTTTGCCCCATGTTTTTTAAATTTTTTTGTAGCATTAAAATATCAAATTAACATTTTAAGATATTATTTTGAAATTCTGTAGAAATTAAATACTTATAAATAAACAATTTGATTTAACTTTTAAAATGAGATTATTTTTGTTTTTGAGTCATTTATTGCTGTTAAGTGGTAGAAGAAGGTTTAATTTGCTGCTTTGCTGGCCCCGAGGTTTTATTTTTATAGACTGTGTATATGAGTTGAAAAGAAACTTATTCTCTCATTTCAGCAAAAGTTTTTGCAAAAGCAATACATATTCATTATATACGCGATGTACAGAGTTATTAACATAAAATTTTACGTATTGATGAGATAATTTCATAGTCTTTTACTTTTTAATTGATTTCTTTTAATATGTAAAGATTTTTTTTTGGTATAAAATACCATTTTATTTGAAATATTGTATCTTTAAACTTCTTCTCTATGCACCACTCTTTCTTTTCTATAAAACACTAAATTGTTCAAATTATACTATGATTATGATATAGCTTTTTTTTCATTTTTTTATTTGAAGATTTATGGAACCAAACTCTTCTCTCTTTGGATGTTGGATATGGCTAACAATAAACATTTGCTTCACATTTCCAGAACATAAGAAACAATGCAAAACAGTTTGCTAAAGTAACTTTTCACCATTATGGAGCCAAGCCAGAGTAATTTATATATTTAAAAATTTTGTGCATCTCTAGATCTCTAGGTAAGAAAACTCTTGCTACTAAGTTCTTTAGTCAGTCAAGGAGAACATGTTTTAAGGTTTCCCTTATGCTGGAGTACCATGGAGATATTGGACTTCTATAATTGGCCATTTGAATTTTATATTATTAATATGATTAAGGCATTATAAAACACTCTGTTTTATAATTTTATAATATACCTGAACAGAGTAATAATGTAGTCAGAAATTAGTATTACTTTATTTTTATTTTGGAATATCATTGTTATAAAATGAATTGACTTCCCCAAGAAAATCATTCTGATTTTTGTTTCTCAAAATTTACTTAAAAGTAGATTAAAATATAAAATTTTCAAGTCATCTTCCAAGGAACTAAGTTAAAATTTATTATTGAGAGATTTTATATTAATATTTTAACTATATCATGACATTCAATATGTAGCTTCCTTCAAGTGTAGATTCTTCAAAGGTCTTAAATATTTTCATCTTAATTTCTGTTAGTTTTTAAAAAAATGCCTTAATTGTCATTTTTTGCCTTCATTACGTTCCTAATTAGGTTTAATAATTAATGTAATTTTGTGTACTATTAAAATCCTGATTTTAAAACAATTCTTATAATTTTCATAAAATAATTTTTCATATGTAAAATAAGCTAAGAATTGTGTATTTCTCAATAAAACTATGCTTTATATATATATATATATATATATATATATATATATATATATATATATATATATATATATATATATATATATATATATATATATATATATATATATATATTTTTTTTTTTTTTATATCTCCTCCAGTGGGCAAAGGCCAGAGGCCTACCAAATTCCACCGGAGCCGGGAAAGATCTATTTCATGGTCGATGGAGGCCGACGTGTCCAGATACACGGCGTTTGAAAGTATGCAAGTCAAAGGAAGTTGGGAAAATAGATGAAGGGAGTGTGTTCCAGACTTTACCAGTAGAGTATATGTAAGATTGAGCATAGCGGTTAAGTCTGGGGTCAGAAGAGTTGGACAGAGAAAGGATGAGACTGTGTAGAAAGGCGTGTCGCACGAGCTCTTCTCAATGGAGGAGGTATGCGACGAGAGAGTTCAGAAGAGCAGTGTCTGTTGTAATAGCGATAGTAAAGAGAGAGTGACGCAACAATTCGACGGGCAGAAAGAGATTGGAGAGAGTTAGTAAGAGCAGGAGAGTTGATGAGACGAAATGCCCTAGACTCCACCTTCTCTAGGAGAGCTGTGTGTGTGGAACCACCCCAGATGTGCGAAGCGTACTCCATACAGGGGCGAACAACACCCCTATACAGAGCAAGCAACTGGGGTGGCGTGAAGTAATTCTGAAGGCGCCTCAGAACACCCAACCTCTTAGAAGCTTGTTTAGAAAGAGAAGTAATGTGATCTTTCCAAGAAAGATCACGAGAAAAAGAAACACCAAGAATATTAAGGACAGATGAAGGCATGAGTTGTGTGTTTTCGAAGAAGATATCATAGTTGTGTGGAAGATTGTGTCGAGTGGAGAGATGGAGGAACTGAGTTTTTGAGGCATTGAAAACAACCATGTTTTCTCTGCCCCAATTTGAAATACGAGAAAGATCAGAGGTTAGTTGCTCCAAGGCTACCCTTCTCGAGTCTATCAACTGCTGTTGGGTGGGACGTTTTTCAAAATGGAAGGAATAATGAAGGGTGGAGTCATCAGCATAGGAGTGGATAGGAGATGAAGTAATAGAGAGAAGGTCATTAATGAAAGTAGAAAAAGTGTTGGTGATAGTACAGAACCCTGAGGAACACCACTGTTAATAGATTTAAAGGATGAACGGTGGCCGTCTACAACAGCTGCTATAGAACGACCGGAAAGGAAATTAGCGAGAAGATCACAGAGAGAAGGATAGATACCGAAAGAGGGAAGTTTAGAAATCAAAGCTTTGTGCCAGACTCTATCGAAGGCTTTCGATATGTCCAGCGCGACAGCAAAAGATTCACCGAAATGCCGAATAGCGGAGGACCAAGATTCAGAGAGAAGGGAAAGAAGATCACCAGTAGAGCGTTTCTTACGAAAGCCATACTGGCGATCAGAGATAAGATTAGAAGAATTGAGATGCTTCCAAATCTTCCTGTTAAGGATAGATTCGAAAACTTTAGAGAGAACGGAGGTCAAAGAAATAGGACGGTAGTTGGAGGGTTGAGAGGGGTCCCCCTTCTTCGGCACAGGTTGAATGAGCGCACGTTTCCAGCAAGAAGGGAAGGTTGAAGTAGAGAGACAAAGACGAAATAGTTTACCAAGGCAGGGTGCAAGCTCGGAAGCACAAGTTTTGAGAACCACAGGAGGAATACCATCGGGACCGTACGCCTTCTTAGTATTAAGCTCAGAGAGAGCAGAAATGACATCTTTAGAAGAAATTCTAATTTTAGGCATAATTGAGTTAGAGGGGGTTGAAGGAGGAGGAATAGCTCCGGAATCGTCTAAGGTTGAATTAGAGGCAAAAGTTTGAGCGAAGAGTTCAGCTTTAGAAGAAGGTAAAACAGCAGTTGTGCCGTCGGAAGATATTAAAGGAGGGAAAGAGGAAGAAGCAAAGTTAGAGTTGACATTTTTTGCAAAATGCCAGAAAGAACGTGAAGAAGAGGAACCAGAAAGAGTATTGCATTTTCTACGGAGAAAAGAGTTTTTAGTGTTACGAAGGATAGATTTTGCACGATTCCGGGATGAAATATAAGTAGCGTGAGTTTCTGTAGTTTGAAGACGACGGTAATCCCTGAAGGCAGCATCCCTGCGGCGGATAGCACGAGAACAAGCAGAGTTAAACCAAGGTTTGTTAGGTTTAGTAGAAGTTAGTAGTCGAATTTTAGGTTTAGTAGAATATATATATATATATATATATATATATATATAATATATATATATATATATATATATATATATATATATATATATATATATATATATATATATATATATATATATATATATATATATATATATATTATATATATATTTATATATTATATATATATATATATATATATATATATATATATATATATATATATATATAATATATATATATATATATATATATATATATATATATATAGAATGTACCGATACCAGTAAAGAGGCCGATACCAATACTCTATTTTTTTTAGGTACCGATACCGATACTTTAATTATTATAAGAAATACACAGTAATAAGATAGAAAAATTGTGTACTGCTAAGCAACTGAGGATTGCATTCCCTGTACAACCAATACTTAGTCATGTATTTCATATTTGATTGTGCCCAAGTATATTTTATAAATTAAAATATTACCTTTTAGGAATAATAAATGCATATATAATACTAATAACTTATTTATGTTTGTGTTTATTCAAAAAATATTCCATTTCCATTTTCCAGTAAGCATTAACTAAGTTTAGCTACTCACGTTTATGTTTTAACATGATTACATTTACAAGAGGATTCTTTAACTAGCTACAATATAAAGAATAAAAATAATGAAAGAAGAGACCTCAATTAATCAGCAGAAAAGACAAAATATAAAATACGCTATTATTCAAACATTACATAATATACTCCTTT
>SEYY01018862.1:125000-127500 GCA_009176605.1 Armadillidium nasatum | reverse complement strand
CGTGATGTAAACAAATATTGATTGATTTTATTAATATATATAATATATATATATATATATATATATATATATATATATATATATATATATATATATATATATATATATATATATATATATATCAGCTGAAAAGTTTACAGGCAAGTGTTCTATGAAAATCAAGAATCTTAAAGATTTTCATCTCATTTTCTGAAATGAATGATACTGAATGGAAATACAGATTTTTATGGAACGCATACTTAGTATTTGTGAATCTGTTCGCTACAATTGTATTTCGATATATATATATATTATATATATATATATATATATATATATATAATATATATATATATATATATATATATATATATATATATATATATATATATATATATATATATATATATATATATATATATATATATACTATATACTCTGGATTTTTAATTGTTATATTACTTTATATTTTAGCATAAAAATTTTAAACATTGTAACTTCGGTTATATCTTCATTTTAAAAAGATTTGTTCTTTTATATCCGCTAATTGCTTGCTCATACCCCAACACATATGAGGGAGTTGGAGAGAGACTTACCTAAACTGTTATGCGTGTGGGTGTTTTAAGAAAGGAATAAGGATCCTCTTCTCCATATTTTACTTTTTATTTAAAAAAAAAATAAATATATATATATTTTTTTGCTGTATTTGTACTGTATACTTGATAGTTTAACTTTGGTTCTTTCTTTTATGTTTAGAGATGCACTACGTGAGTTTCCAGTTAGTTATATAGATTTTATAATGACGATGAATCGGCCAAAATTTGAATGTGGTTACGTAGTTGTAATTTAACTTCTGCACTGTTTAAACTGGTTAAGATTATATGTAAAATAGGAAGGTAGTAAAGGTAGGTTGATAGCTTGAATTATTTATGTATACGTTATACTGCATATTGCAGTTATTGATAAGGTTGATGTACCTGACATTGAGTACAGGTGTCTTGTCTTATTTGTGAAGGTAGATTTATTGTTACAAGATTGCGCCAAAGTTGTTATAAAAAAAAAAAACAACGTAATTGATAAGAATATTGATTTTATTATTAGTATAATTAATAGGACACATTTGACCTATTAATAGGGCAAGGTTATCACATCTTCGAATTTGAAGGTTATTAAAGTAGTTTAGTCCTTCAATTGACGTTTAACTTCGGGAAAAAGGTTATGGAGAATATAGATTTAAATGAGGAAAATTAATTTTTTTTTTTCTTTTTTTTTTTTAAAGACCACAATTGTGATTTGCAAAACCAGTATACCCTCTCTCGTACAGATGCATATGCACGCAAAGTGCTTATCTCCTGATATATATATATATATATATATATATATATATATATATATATATATATATATATATATATATATATATATATATATATATATATATATATATATATATATATATATATAAAATCCCTCGTTTTTCTTACCTTTGTTCGTACATACTGTATATGTATGTTCATGTACTTCCGAAATTTTTATTTGAAATAAATACAAGCATAGACGTTTTTATGTGTGCCACCACCATTTTTTCGGGAGTTGCTAACCTAGAATTTTTTGTCTCGCATAAAATAGGCTGTCCAATACTTACATATACACACATAACCAGACACAAAAGGAAAAAAAATATAATATATATTTTTCTCAAGCTCTGCCTTGTGTGTTGTCTTTATTTGTTTGTAGTGTGTGTGTGTGTGTGTGTATGTATATACATTTGTGTGTTAGTGTGCGCTGGTGTGGGAACGTACATTGGGTTTGTGCATGAGTTTGTTTATTTGCGAATGCGAGAGCGAGATTTATGCCAAAGCGGCGCATGCGTATTGCTGGCTCGTGTTTTTAGAATGACATCACTAATAATTTTAGATACAATGACGTATGCGAGTAATAATAATAATAATTATTATTATTATAATAATAATATAAATAATAAAAATAATACAAGATGAGGATGATAATATTGTTATTGTTATTATTTTGTGTATTGTTATTTATATATTATACTAATATTATTATAATATAAGATTGTAAGAATGATAATAATAATAATAATAATAATAATAATAATAATAATAAATTAGAATAATAATACTAATAATGATAATTAATAATATAAAGATGATGATATAATATTTTATATATACGGTATTATAAAAGAAATAGGTTGGATCATAATATGTTATGATAATTGTTTATGACCTTTTTGAAAAAAGAAATAAACAAACTTCAAAAATTTCCATAATGCCGGAATCTTATATATATATATATTATATATATATATATATATATATATATATATATATATATATATATAATATATATATATATATATATATATATATATATATATATATATATATATATATATATATAATGATTTAGTAATGTATCTTAATCGATATCGTAATAGCCTGTTAGCTGACGATAATTTGGCTATTATTTGGTATCGGCTTTACTTATTTTGGTAATG
>SEYY01018862.1:102500-120000 GCA_009176605.1 Armadillidium nasatum | reverse complement strand
TGTAGTTATTCGTTATGTTATATGCAAGTCATTGATAAAGGATTATCCTAGTTGATTTTTTTGTTTTGTTTTGTTTTTGTTTGTTTTTGCATATGTTGTGGGTGATGATTATAGAGAAGCATAGTTAGTAGATCCAAGTTTATATAATAAAAAATATTTTATACTTTCGATTCTATTGCTTTAGTTACAATCAAGAAGTTGTTATCTGTAAATTTGTACTTAATTAAGCTCGATTTCAGTAAAAAAATTTTTATTCATCGTCATAATTTTTTGATCAGTAATGATTAAAAATGTGATTGATGCGAACGTATTTGAATGTTGTGTTATCGCTGTTATATGCATTTTTGAATTTAAATTTATATATATATATATATATATATATATATTATATATATAATATATATATATATATATATATATATATATATATATATATATATATATTATATATATATATATATATATATATATATATATATATATATATATATATATATATTCGTGTTTTATCATAGTAGCGTTAAAATAACATCCTTTCGTCATATTGGATTTAAAGTAATCATAAAGCTCTGTCGGTGTCTTTTAAATTGACAATTTTGGTTTGGAAAGGAATGAATATTTTTTTTTGAGTCACTCAAGACGTGTGACATAATAATTGTCTCACGCTGATGTTACCCCCAAAGAGACATCAGTTTGTAATTTTGTTTTAGATCAGTTCAAAATATCCAGTGTATTTGAAAAGAATTGTTTTTAGAGTGAACGTCATTGTAGCGAATGGTTTTAGGAGGATTTTGGACTAGAGTAGTTTGTGGATAGTTGATTTTGTAGATTGTGGAATAAAAAACAAAATAATTTGTTTAAAAAAAAAAATAAAAAAAAAAAACAAAAAAAACAGGGTGGTGATACAAAATTAAATATGGCGGATTGGAAAGTTAATACAAACAAGACTGTGGAGTTTGATTCGTGAAATAGGTAAATTTTGGTGAATTTCAGTCTGAATCGGGTTTGAAAGTTTGTTGGAATCAGAGCCAAAATCAGGCTCCGTAAATTTTTGGATTTTTACTCTGATTCTTGAAATTTTTTTTTTTCTTCATTAATAGTATGTTTTCCTATTTCCATATAGTATAATGTTTGCAAGTATAACGACTGTCATGAGGCACGAATAATGATAATATTTTGATATATTTTTACAAAATCTGATTAATTCGAATACATATAAATGGAGCCTTATTTGAATATTTATCTAGTTCGATTATTTTTAATTTTTAGTTTCTACTCTTACAAATATATATATATATATATATATATATATATATATATATATATATATATATATATATATATATATATATATATATATATATATATATATATATATATATATATATATATATATATATAAAAGCAAGATTCGTTTATTTAGGCTTTATTGTAAAGAGAAATAGGGAGAAAGAAATGAAAAGTCTGAAGCAATGATAAAATTATTCCCAAATAATGATTGCTTTACTGACTCGATATACGATCTACATTGGACAATTCCTGCAAATGAATAAAGCCATATATTAAACTTTGAAATGATAGATGAATAAATTATGAATAAATGAGGAAAATAGGGAGAGGCGAAACAAATATCTTGGTCAAGCAGATAAATAAGATGGGACCATTAGAAGTGAAGTAGCTCTTCTATTGGGGGAAAAAAAAAACTTTTAATTTTTTTCTTTCTGGTAGATTAGTTAGTCAGATTTTGTCTAATTACTTAATAGTTTTGATCTAACTTCCGCGTGAGCTCTCTCGTAAGTGGGAGACAAAGAATACGTGAATTTCCCAAGTCTATAGTGAAAGAGTCGAAAATGATAATGTAATCACATCTGAGCCACTGTCAAAGTTAAAAAACTACAGCAAGAACATTGCAAGTGAGACGTCAAGACGTGACAATATACAAGGTCAACATTTTTCAGTGGATGACCTTAAGTCAAGGCAGACACTTTCCTACCTTGTATGAAACAATGAATTTATGTAATGAAAAATTTAAATTGTTTTTAAAACTGAAGTAAAAACAAGTTATTAATATATATATATATATATATATATATATATATATATATATATATATATATATATATATATATATATATATATATATATATATATATATATATATATATATATATATATATATATATATATATATATATATATATATATATATATATATATATATATATATATATATATATATATATACACTGTAGGGTGTACGCTTTTACCAATCGATGTAAAACTCCCATTGGGCATATAAAGTGTTAGCGTGGGCAAGAGTATTCCTCTGTACTCTAGTGCCCAATGGTTCGTCCCTTTGTCTCACTTGCACTGAGGGTATTTCCACGAACTTTCGACAGTACACATGGTGTCCTTAGGTTAAAGTTAGGGATACTCCACCACTCTTTACTCAGTTTTTTTTATACGATATTACTCTGTATAGACGCACCCACACGAACATACTTTTCTTCAATAAATAAAAATTGACTAATTTATCATATCTCGGAGATAGTATGAGTGGTGGCATCCAATAAATGCCTCGTATCTGCTCCTATCTCCATCATGATTTGGGAGTTGGTGGCCTCTAAGGAAGACTTTATGTTGCTAAGACTTTTTCTTATTCTTCATAAATTTCTTCAGCGTAGCTGTCTCTATTCTGAATTCCACTTTGTTTTAATACTGTGTTGGCGTAGCGCATTTGATGACGGGAGTGACTCGTATGGCGAAGGTTCCGAGTTCGATCGCCAGAGTAGCTAGAGAACTCTCTCTCTCTCTCTCTCTCTCTCTCTCTCTCTCTCTCTCTCTCTCTCTCTCTCTCTCTCTCTCTCTCTCTCTCTCTCTCTCTCTCTCTCTCTCTCTCTCTCTCTCTCTCTCTCTCTCTCTCTCTCTCTCTCTCTCTCTCTCTCTCTCTCTCTCTCTCTCTAACTCTCTCTCTCTCTCTCTCTCTCTCTCTCTCTCTCTCTCTCTCTCTCTCTCTCTCTCTCTCTCTCTCTCTCTCTCTCTCTCTCTCTCTCTCTCTCTCTCTCTCTCTCTCTCTCTCTCTCTCTCTCTCTCTCTCTCTCTCTCTCTCTCTCTCTCTCTCTCTCTCTCTCTCTCTCTCTCTCTCTCTCTCTCTCTCTCTCTCTCTCTCTCTCTCTCTCTCTCTCTCTCTCCTCTCTCTCTCCTCTCTCTCTCTCTCTCTCTCTCTCTCTCTCTCTCTCTCTCTCTCTCTCTCTCTCTCTCTCTCTCTCTCTCATATGAAATGTTCACTTCAGGAAAATCTCTTTCTCAGAACCTTCTTAATAGAAAATTAATTGTTGAGATCTCCTACGGCAAATTTTACTCTGATCCATCTTTCTGTCTTTATTCTCAAATTTCAGCAAATGGTGGTTTTACGTGTGTGCAAAATGTTGTCTGTTCTCATATTGCTCTTTTTAATTTTTTAACCTTAAACATTAGTCTTTCATGCCAGTTTAAGATAAAATTCAGCTGTTCTGTAAATTTATATCTTAACTACCGTCAGTCCTAAATCTTAAACTGTAGGAAGTACAAAATAAAGAACATTCTCTCGTCTTTCTGCTCCCCTGAAATAATTTTAGATTATTTATATATTCAAGATTAATGTCAGCTTTCTATTTCTGGCTCTCAAAGTACAGCAGGGGAATTTGCTTAAAATTTCTATATCCATAACAACCTTGAACAGATGGTTCTGTTCTCTTCCCTTATCCCTAATAATATTGAAGATGAATTGAAGATACTAGACCTTTTCGTAACATCCAGTCTTCCTTGTTGGCCTAAACAGAAAAAAATAATAATTCAGGAACATTCACGTTTTTGGAGAATTCCTCTAGTAAAGTTGGCTTGTACTGTCCTCGTCTGATGGCGGTGTTGGTGATCTTAGAGAGTGGTATCATCATCTTCGGTTAAGTTGATGAGTTGATTTTTCTGATCGGGCTCTTACGACCAGACGTTCTCTGGAAGGTTGTCAGGACAATAGGGATCACAATGAAGGAACCATTAACAGCAAACTCATAACAAATTTAAGTTAACGTTGAAGGTCAATTGAAAGACAAAAAAAATTATATATATAGAAATAAATTTATATTTTACGCCTTGTACGAAAAAATGTTAAATTTTAAAATCGGAGTTGCTTAACCTAATTTTTGAATTAAAATGTTATACTTTTATTAAATACTAACGGAGGCACTGCCTCCCCTGCCTCCCCCCAAAAGCCGCCACTGCTAGCCACTTAGAAGACTGCTATTTCTGCCTCATAAAGATACAAGGATTTTCAAATAAAACAATCAAAAAATATAGTTTATTCTTCTCTTCCATCTGCAATTCGACCAGTACTATATGTACCCGGACTTTCAGTACCTAAGCCACCAATAGACTTGGAAGAATTCAATATCCCAGAAGAGGAAACATTGAGGAAATAGAAGAATCAGCATCATTTGACCCTTCCTTCGTTTCGTTTCATTTCATGAAAGGACACCCCATCTCATTTTAACAAAGAGAACTCGACAATTTAGTAAGAGATTTAGATATCAGCAAATGACAAGCTGAACTCTTAGGATCTAGGCTTCATCAGGGGAATTTGTTGGTAACATGCACTAGAATTTCAGTATATAGAAAAAGACATGAGCGATTTTCAAAATACTTCACCATGCAACAATCGGTTTGTATGTGTAATATTAACGGTTTGATGACTGAACTTTGTTTCAAGCATGTCACAGAGGAATGGAAACTTTTTACAGACTCCTCAAAGACAAGTCTGAAAGCAGTATTGCTTCGTAATAGTAATGCCAAGCCTTCATTACCAGTAGCATAGTCAGTAGATATGAAGGAAACATATGACAGTATGTTAGTTTTAATTAATACATTACAGTATAAACGATATGGTTGGAAACTCTTTGAAGACTTGAAAATTGTAGGTATGTTAATGGGACTTCAGGGTGGATTCACCAAATACTGCCTATGGGACAATAGAACAACAGTCAGGCACTATATACAGAAAGAGTGGGCAAAGAGAAGCAACTACGTTCCAGGACTTGAAAATGTTAAAAGTACCAACCTTTAATTGACTCAAGGAAAATATTGCTTCCCTCTTTACATATAAAATTAGTTTTAATGAAAAACTTTGTGAAGGGAATGAATAAAAATGGAGATGGCTTTGCATATCTCAGGACTCGGTTCCCTGCTTTAAGTGAGGCAAAATTGAAAGAAGGAATATTCGTTGGCTCACAGATCAGAAAACTCTTAGAAACTCATGAGAAAGAGATAACTGTTTTGGAGCTATCTGCTTGGAGGGCATTTAAATCAATGGTTTATGGATTTTTAGGTAACAACAAAGCTGAAAATTACGAAGAGTTGGTAAGAAAACTCTTGGACATTTATCAAAAGCTTGGATGTCGGATGTCACTAAAAAATCACTTCCTGCATTCCAATTTGGATTTCTTTCCCCATAACTTGGGTGCTGTTAGTGACGAACAGGGGAAAAAGATTCCATCATGACATCAAGACAATGGAACACCGATATCAAGGAAGAGTACATCCTAACATAATGCTACTGCTGGTTCTTGCTAAGAGAAGATAAAACGCAGCATATATATATATATATATATATATATATATATATATATATATATATATATATATATATATATATATATATATATATATATATATATATATATATATATATATATATATATATATATATATATATATATATATATACATACACACACTATTTTTAAAGAACATTTTTTTTATTTCCTGTATTAAATTTGAAATGAGCTCTTTTTGTTTATATTTGCTGGTGTTATTTAAACTTTCCGTTGTACACAAAATGTGTTACGAAGTTTTTAACATCATTTTTAGTAATCAGCATGATCAATTTAATAAGAAAATCACTTAAATGTTCATGTGGCATAAAAAAATTTAAATTTTGTTGAGTAGTGATAATTGATTCTGAGAGGATGTCCGTGAAGCATCTGACCTCTGATTTTTTTCTTGTAAATGGGGTTTAGAAGTATGGTTGTTTTCAATGCCTCAAAAACTTGTTTGTCTCCTTTCTACTCGACATTATCTCCTACACAGCTACATCCTCTTCGAAAGCGCACAATTTCATATCTTCCCCTTTCCTTTTTCTTGATATTTCCTTTTTCTTGATATTTCCTTTTCTCGTGATCACTCTTAGAAGGATTACATTTGTTTTATTTTAAACCAGCAAGCAGGTTCAGTGCCCTGAGGTGTCCCAATAATTTTTTTCACACCACTCCTGTTGCTTTCTTTTGTTACATGAGCGTTGTTCATCCTTGTGTGGAGTGTTCATCGAATATGTGGGGTGGCCTCAATTACGCAGCATTTTTGAAAAAGGATGGAGTCTAGGGCTTTTCGTCTTAACTATCCTGCTCTCGCAGACTCTCTTCAAACTCTTTCGTCCAGTTTAACTGTTGCTTCATTCTCATTATAACATCTGATTTAACCGTAAAATGTGGAACACACTTTTATTTTTTTCACTTCATTTGACTTGAACATTTTCAAACGTTGTACATCAGGTCATATAGACCTCTGACCTAAATTAAGATTGATTTTCCTCAAATTTACCACTGGTTCCATTGTAGCATGGTTGGGACTCCAGATGACCTTTCCCAACCAGAGGTGATATATATATATATATATATATATATATATATATATATATATATATATATATATATATATATATATATATATATATATAATATATATATATATATATATATATACCTAAAATATGATAGTGTAATATAAAAAAAATTTTGTACCTTCATTGTTTTAAGTTGTTAACCTTAAATTTTGCGGCTTGCTTGCTTGCTTCTTTTTTTTTTTTTTTTTTTTTTTTTTTTCCATCTTCTTGAAATTTTTTCCTTAACTTCCTATATATGCATTAAAAGATACTTGTAAAAATTTTAAAAGACCTCACTGTCTGACGTTCAGTAAAAAAAAAATCGTTGGTCTTTTGCCTTATATATATATATATATATATATATATATATATATATATATATATATATATATATATATATATATATATATATATATATATATATATATATATATATATATATATATATATATATATATATATATATATATATATATATATATATATATATATAAAATGTACTTGGGATTGATGTATTGTAGGTGAGGTAAAGGAACTCTGAAGTTGGTACCAGAGTCGGAATAAGTCGACGTATTTGGCGCTAATAAAATAAATAGTACAGATTACAAGTAAATTTTAGTGTCGTCGTTTTTTAAATTTGAGTTTTTTAAATAGTAATTGCCTCGCCCTGTCAATAGGCGGAAAAAAGTTATCTTTATATCAAGAAATTACTAGTACTCATAATACTATATTTCCTATTAAGTAGTACTAGTCATTATTCTTTTAAATGATTTTCGGTTACGTGCCTCATTTTATAAAGGAAAAAAATCGATTTGAGAAGAGTACATTGCTTCGAGCGTCTTATTAAAATAACTTGTCAGTGAACAAGTATGTTCTTTAACCTTTGGGCGATTATTATATGACGTTGTCTCGAAAAGTCATTGGCCTTCGGGGATGTTTTATTTTTTTTTTAATATATTTCTTTGAAAAATGTTCCTGCGTCATTTGTATCATTTCTCGTGTACTTTGTTGAAATGGCTGTTGCAGTAATTGCTCAATACTTAATTAGCATAATTCCTAGTAATATTCCTTTATCGTTTGACGGTTATGAGGAAAGATTCTTATTTACATCGAAAAAGATTTGTAGTTTCTCTTCTTATATGTTGTTAATAATTAATTATATTTATGTAAGAAATGACATTATTTTTCTTAATCCTTAAATTATTGGGCAAAAAAAAATTTTTTTTTTGAATAGAGAAAATTTATTATCCATTAAAATAATCATTGGTCAACGATTATTTGAATGATAAAAAATGTAAAGTCTTCTAACCCACAATATCAGTATGATTGGAATTTACCTAATATAAACTGTGTATAAGGCACATTTTCTAAATTTTTCTGGTTTGTAGCTTGTTAAAGGTTTAATTTTTTAAGGTTCTTTTTAATTGCAGAACTTTTTTTTAGGATATAGGCTAGACAAATTTTTGCTTCGTGATAAACGTTCCTTTGTCTATAGGAAACTTCTCTAACTAACCGACATATCATATACATTATTATGTATATATAAACATTGTATATGACTATAAAATTGAGGTCCGTATTTAAAATGATAAAGAGTATTTATAATTTCTAACGATGTTAAAGATCTTGGCTGGTGTTTTGATGTTATTATTAAATTATACATTTTCGTTAGGTGTTTATTACCATAATAATGAAATAATGTTAATAAAATGTCGAAAGTTATATAACTCGTTTGATTATAATGAATTAAGAAGTACAAGATTTTAAATTGCGGATACACAAGAAGGCAAGGCTAAGGGCACACGTCAAAAGTAATGAATTGCGCAGTTAAACCTGTATATTTTATTTTACTTTTTTTTTAAAAATCTATATCAGGTTCTTAATGTACTGTTTTAGCTAAGCTCCTCGATCTTGTAGGATTTTTAAGAAGAAAAATTTTTGTGTTCCATAAAATTTTTTTTTCTGCCTTTTTTTATATATTATTATTATATATATATTATATATATATATATATATATATATATATATATATATATATATATATATATATATATATATATATATATATATATATATATATATATATATATATATATATATATATATATATATATATATATATATATATATATATATATAATATATAATATAATAATATAATATATATATATATATATATATATATATATATATATATATATATATATATATATATATATATATATATATATATATATATATATATATATATATATATATATATATATATATATATATATATATATATATATATATATATATATATATATATATATATATATATGCCATTGTACTCTTAATTTTAAGATTTTTTTTTTTAAAAAATTGATATTATATTATACTACTTAAAATAAAACCTTGGATAAATACAATAAAATTTGGATAAACAAATTCTAAAATCAGTAGTTTTTGAATTGCTGGTGAATGTATTTTGTATACATAATTGATATATAATAAAAAATTGGGGTTTTTGTACACTCCTTTAAAAATAAAAATAATAAAAATAATAATAATAATAAACCTGAAGAAGTAATTATAAACGTTATTCCTACAAAATATTAAAATGAACAAATAAAATGTATATAATGTAATTGGCAACTCCTTCCATTGATTCGTGATTGGTTAACAATGACGTAAACCCTCTTTTCATTGGTTGTTAATGATGTCATTTTTTGTAGGACGAATAACGTCATCTTTATTAATGTTATCAAAAGTGAAATTGTTAAAATCAGGATTTTTGAACAAGGGATATATACAGTTTTTTCCCTCTCTTCCTATTATTATTATTATTATTATTATTATTATTATTATTATTATTATTATTATTATTATTATTATCTGAGCTCAAGATGTAGCTTTATTTATTTTTCGAACATCTGAATGCAATAGGATATCTTAGGATTCAAATGCGTAGATCTCACCCATTGTATATATATATATATATATATATATATATATATATATATATATATATATATATATATATATATATATATATATATATATATATATATATATATATATATATATATATATATATATATATATATATATATATATATATATATATATATATATATATATATATATACCACTGATGTCTTTGGAAAAAATAGTATAGGAGGATTTTTATGGTTTGTTTACATTATAATTTAAGTTATTTTCAAATTTTCAATAAGAATGTTTTGATTTTTTTTAAATTAAAGAATTTTCCTTCTAATCTTATTTAAGCCAACCTAACCTAGCAACCTTATCTTACTAAGCTAATCTAGCTACCTAAAGTACCAGCCAAAATAAAAAAAATGCTCAGTCTAGCAGAAAAGTGATAAAAAAAATTGCTAATCAAGCATTTATAAAAACCATTTTTGATTGAAAATAACTTAAAATATTATTTAAGCAAATAATCTATAAAGTTGCTTAACGTAACAGTGATTGAGTCGCGTTTTTAAAGACGTTTATTTAAATTTTTTTTTATTTATTTATTAATTTTTAATTAATTAATTAATTTTTAATATTATTTATTTTATTTATAAATAAATAAAAAATTAGGAAGAAACTTCTAGAAATTATTAAAAACTAATAGATTAAATTTTTTAAATAATAATAATAATAAGTATTTCTATTAAACTCATTTTTTAGCAGATATCAAATGCGAATATGAAAAAAAAAAACCTTTTCATCCCTGCTAAATGGAGATTATAATTTTTTTTTATTTAATCAGTAGTTTTACTATAAAATTAACAAATATTTCAATGGTTAGACAACTTAGAAAAAAAATCTGAATATAAATAGGAATATAAAACAATAAAACGTTAAATTACAATAAATATCGTAAATCCAATCCTATATTTATTACATATCGACCTGAATGAAGATTTCCAGGGTATGAATTTTAGATAATTGGGGTTGTGGGGTTTTAAAACTAAAACAATACTCACGTATAAGCGATATTTATAAAGACAAGACGGACATGATACGGGGTAGGTCTCACGCTGTTGGTTGGCTTCATACACCCCTCCAGCAGGTTCCCCTATTATCCCCCCCCCCTCTTAAGAGTATATATCCACGATGTTGGTCTCGAAATTTCATTTTTAAGTTAACCTTAATTAAAATTAAATAAAATATTTGGAATTTCCAAAACCAATATGCCACCATTCATTGAAAATTTATTATTAACTTCATTTCCTGATGAACTACTTATTACCAAAAAAAATTAAATAAATAAATAAAAAAATAAAATAATCACTGTTGTCGCTCTTTTATGAGGAACAGAATTTCACTAGTTGCAACATACTGGTTCGAAGCTTGACTTGATTGTCGACTGCCACCATTCATTCTTTAATTGTTTTTAATTTGTTAAACGTATTTATTTTGTGTGATGTTGTTTTGGGTGTTTACTATTCCCAACCATTTGTACTTTGACTTTTTCTTTCTGTCACTTTATCACCTCTGTAGTCTTATCCATCACCCCTTTCAGTTTGAGAGGTTCCCCATTTAGCCGTAAATAGGTGATGCTAGGTGTTTTTTGGAGCAAACAACCTCTGATTTTTCTTGTATTTCTAATTGTGGCAGATAACATGGTTGTTTCCAATGCCTCAAAAACTCAGTTCACTCTTCTGTCATTCACTCAATATAATCTTATAAACAACTAAAATATCTTTGAAAACGCAACTCAAACTTTCATCTATTCCTAATGTTTTTGGTGTTTCTTTTTCTCTTAATCTTTCTTGGAAAGATAAAATTAACTTTCTTTATATTCTTGTTTCTAAGAGGTCAATTGTTTTAATTGGCTTATAAAGCATTTTCACTCTGCCCCAATTGCTTGCTTTAAATGAGGACGTTGTTAGTCCTCGCATGTCAGTAAGGAGGTTTTACTCAACTTCTGGAGAAGATGCATTCTAGGGCTTCCTCTTATCAATTTTCTCACTCTCATTGACTTTGTCCAATTCTATTTCTAGCGGCCAAACCTCAGCTTTCCTTTCCTTGAACTATCGCTATTACAAATAACACTAGAGTATTGCTAGTGTTATTCTGGACTCAATCCCACACTGACTATTTTGAGGAGAAGTGCGACTCGTTTTGCTGCAGTCACATCCTTCTCTTTCCAACGCTGAGCCCAAATTTTACCTCGTACGTTCACTCCTACATCTGCTCAACCGGTAAAATCTTTAAAAAAACACTTGTATTTTTTTCCATTTTCTTTGATTTGCACAAACGTGTATCAAGTCATATGGGCTTCTTTTCGAAATAAAATATCTACGTTCCTTAATTAACAGTGGATCATGTGTTTAACCTCCTACCTTTTTCCATCAGAGTATATATATATATATATATATATATATATATATATATATATATATATATATATATATATATATATATATATATATATATATATATATATATATATATATATATATATATATATATATATTGAAGGCTCATACTCTGAAACTTACCCCCTGTTTAAATGTCCCTTGTCCCACTGTTTTTAATGTTTTAATTACATTTCATTTATATATATATATATATATATATATATATATATATATATATATATATATATATATATATATATATATATATATATATATATATATATATATATATATATATATATATATATATATATATATATATATATATATATATATATATATATATATATATATATATATATATATATATATATATTATATATATATATATATATATATATATATATATATATATATATATATATATATATATATATATATATATATATATATATATATATATATATATATATATATATATATATATATATATATATATATATATATATATATATATATATATATAGCATGTCTGTGTGAGTGAGATAATAGCTTGTGAGTTGAGTTCATGCTTATTTTTAAGTTTTGAGACTCCCATGAAGCTCTCTTCCCTTTTATATCCCATTAACCCTTTCCACTTTGGTAATCATTTATTACCCAAGAAGCATTGCGTATTATATCTGTATGGTTGATCTCCTCTTTTATATATATATATATATATATATATATATATATATATATATATATATATATATATATATATATATATATATATATATATATATATATATATATATATATATATATATATATATATATATATATTGATGTATGTGTGTACAAATGTTAGTTTGCTTTGGGAATAAAGTTTGTGATTATTTATTATAATAGGTAAAAGTAGGTAATGGTTTTGTATTTGATGTTAACTGTACTTTCTTTGTTATCTTAAATCATGTATTATTTTCATGCGTTGTAAATTATTATTATTAGTAGTAATAGTATACTGTATTTATGGTAGTTAATAAAGAGTGATAATAATATTATAGGTATTTTAATTATATTGAATAATTCATTATTTTTTCGCAAATGTATGCGTATTATTATATTTGTAATAATTTTTTTTTTTTTTCCAATTCTTCGTAACTTACACTACTTTCTCTAGCTGTTTAGGAGTTTTTTTTTTTAAACTCTACTACCCACCTTGTCTCGTATTTTCTCTCCTCTGGTATTATTATTATCAGAGAATGCGATACTTGTAGGAGTTTTCGGTGTTTACGATCTGCCTATCATTGTGTTTATAAAAGGAAATAAGAGGAGTTCAATGCTCTGAGTGTATTGTGCGGAGAAGTTTAGGTCCACGCAAGGTAGGTAGTATTTGCATGTCGGCTAGTTTTGCTTTAGTGTTGCTTTGATTGTGAATTATTATAACGAGTTTTAGTTCAATTTTTGAATATCGTGTTTTTTTTTTTGTTTTTTTTTCTGGATATTCTTTTCACAAATTTTAAATTTATCTTTTGAAAGAATTGTTTGATAAAGGATAAATGAAATAATATACTGTAGTTCATGAAGGAAAATAATAATAATAATAATAGCAAAGAACGAAGGTCTCTGTTCAATGAGTAAGTTGGTCCAAAACATTACTTTGTATTACAGATCCCAGTGATTTAGCCCATTCGAACCAATGATGTAAACAATACGTTCAACATATTTTTGATCTTTAGTGAAATGTGGACGGGTATGTCTTCTGGATAGAAAAGTTATTTTTACATTATATCCACTAACCACCTCCCCCCATTCCCTTTACATCATCTCCCATTTGGTGTAAGTCTCCTGTGATTGTGGGGGGGTGGGTCAGTGTTTTTAAAGGAACTAATGCTCCTTTTGATTCACAGTTCTCTTTTTATTATTTCTGTGATAAAAGAAGTTTTAATCAGTATTTACATTTTGGTTTTCTTTATCGAAACTCAACTCGGTTTCCTTTTTCTCTATTTTTCATCATATATATATATAATATATATATATATATATATATATATATATATATATATATATATATATATATATATATATATATATATATATATATATATATATATATATATATATATATATTAGTACCGAAACAATTGCTTGCATTTTTTTTTTCTTCAAACAGACACGCCCATCTAAGTACGTACCCTATCTTCCTATCGGCTCCACCTACTATATATATATATATATATATATATATATATATATATATATATATATATATATATATATATATATATATATATATATATATATATATATATATATATATATATATATATGATTCATTTAATTTTTTATGTTTGGTATTAAAAAGCAATAATTTTTTAAACGACGCCTGAAGCTACCTTATAGCTCTGCAAAAAATAAAATTATTTTATGTACTTCAAATAGATAAAATTAATCTATATATATATATATATATATATATATATATAATATATATATATATATATATATATATATATATATATATATATATATATATATATATATATATATATATATATATATATATATATATATATAATAATAATATAATAATAATAATAATAATAATAATAATAATAATAATAATAATAATAATATAATAATAATAATATATATATATATATATATATATATATATATATATATAAATATATAATATATATAATATATATATATATATAAATAAATAATATAAATAAATTTGTTTTAATTTTATATTGAGATTTATTTATTATTTGATTGCTTTATCCTAGAATCTATTTTTATTCTCTCTCTCTCTCTCTCTCTCTCTCTCTCTCTCTCTCTCTCTCTATATATATATATATATATATATATATATATATATATATATATATATATATATATATATATATATATATATATATATATATATATATTATATATATATATATATATATATATATATTAAGTGATGGCATCCGCATCCGCATCCGCATGCGCGGATGCGGAACATCCGCACAAAAATCAACATCCGCATCCGCATCCGCATTTTCGAAAATTCAACATCCGCATCCGCACTTTCGGAAATTCAACATCCGCATCCGCACTTTCAAAAATTCAACATCCGCATCCGCATCCGCACCTCTCCAAAATTCGACATCCGCATCCGCATCCGCATCCGCAAATTAGAAAATATGACATCCGATCCATCACATATATTATATATATATATATATATATATATATATATATATATATATATATATATATATATATATATATATATATATATATATATATATATATATATATATATATATATATGCGAATTGTAGATCAAGAGTGAGGGTGAAGAGAGAACTATCGGATTGGTTTAGCATTGGAGTGGGATTGAGACAGGGGTGTGTAATATCTCCATGTTATTTAATCTATTGATGAATGGTTTATTAGAAAAATGGAGAGAGATGGGAAGAGTATTACGTTGAGAAATATGGAGGGTGAATGTGAAGTGAATGTTTTACTTTTTGCAGATGATGCGGCATGTGTTGGTGGCAGAATCTGGAGAAAAGTTGAGAATACTTGTGAGAGAGTTTGAAGGGAAATGTGCAAACACGAGATTGAAATTCAATCCAGCGAAGAATAAAGTTATGAGAATTGGAGGTGGGGATGAGGAAATGTGGAGGGAGGAATCGGTTTGTAGAAGTGTGAGAATGGAAACTTGTGGAGGTGAATGAATTCAAATATCTAGTAATGTTGGGTGGAAGGTAAGGGTGGGACGGAAAAAGGAATAAAGAACAGAGTGGTAGAAGGAATGAAAGTATTGGGGGGCCTAAGAAAAGTATGGAAGAAAGGAAAAATTTCGAAAGAAATAAAGATAAGAATGTTTGAATGTATGTGTTCACCTCTGTATTGTATGTGTGTGAAACATAGACGATAAATGCTCGGTCGAGAAAAAGTTTCAATGTCTTTGAGATAAAAGATTTGAGAGCGATATATAAATTGAGAAGGATTGATAGGATTAGAAATGAAAGAATAAGGGAGATGTGTAAATGGAAGAAGAGTGTAATTGAAGAGAGGAGGAGGATGTGCTAAAATGGTTTGGACATATGTGAAGAATGAAAGAGAACAGAATGATTGGCAAGGTACGTGATCCGATGTAGATAGGGGAAGGGTAGGGGGAGGGGAAGGCCGAAGTGGGATGGATGGATGGAGTGAGAGTGATTTTGATGGAAGGAATTTGAGTTTAGACGAGGGTAGAAGATTTGTGGAGACAGAGATGGAGGGAGGTGGTGAAAGCGTTGAAAGGTAAGAATAGTTATGTTTGTAAGGGAATAGTGGCGGGAACCACCTCACGAAAGTGGGAAAGGTGATAGTGATATATATAATATATATATATATATATATATATATATATAATATATATATATATATATATATATATATATATATATATATATATATATATATATATATATATATATATTATATATATATATATATATATATATATATATATATATATATATATATATATATAATATAATATATATATATATATATTATATATATATATATATATATATATATATATATATATAAATATCCGCATCCGCATCCGCATCCTCAAAAATTAACATCCGCATCCGCATCCGCATTAATAAAAATTAACATCCGCATCCGCATCCGAACTTTTCGAAAATTCAGCATCCGCATCCGCACTTTCGAAAATCATCACATCCTTCTCATCCGCATCCGCATCCGCAAATTGGAAAATATGACATCCGATCCATCACTTACTATATATATATATATATATATATATATATATATATATATATATATATATATATATATATATATATATATATATATATATATATATATATATATATATATATATATATATATATATATATATATATATATATAAAATTCAGAGGCGTACACTCATAAAATGCAAATCTTGCGGTGGATGACCACTTCTTGCTAACTTTTTTGTTAACAAATTTGGTTCGTGGGTGTCTCGCAGTCCTATTTGAACATAATACCAAGTTCAAGTGTGTCTTCTTGTGGCTACTTTACCAAGAAAAGTTACATTCTGTAAGAACCGTCAACACCTAAAATGAAATCCACATTCTCCTATTATTGACAGTTAATTCACTATCGTCTCATGTACTTTGATTGGTTTGATTTGAGTCGTAATGAAGCTTTCTTGCTTTTTTGCGTTGATCTCGTGTAAGGTATTGGTAGAAATTTTGGGGGATTAGGATTATATTAATGTTTGTTATATACTTTCATATTAATGTCCGATGAATTCGTAATCATTCACGTTTCATTCGCTATTACTATAATGTTCGTTATATTCATGTTAAGTGCGCAGAAATTTTATATTTTTTATTGGAACATGGGGATACCGATTCATTGAGGTCTTATTTTTAATTGTTAATTATTAATAATTATGTATGAAGTA
>SEYY01018862.1:87500-92500 GCA_009176605.1 Armadillidium nasatum | reverse complement strand
AAATATTTACCGAAGTTTACGTTTTCCTAATAAACTTATAAATGGGACCTTTCCTACATGGCTGGGTAGACATTTAGATTGATGTTGAAATTTTATTTCCTTCTTGCTCATCTCGTTATTTAATATTATCATGATGAAACATTTTGAATTTGGGCAACAGTATCTTTATGTACTTTTCAACCCTTAAAAAATGGCTATTAAAAATAAATAAAAAGGTCCGTAGGCATCTTGTAATCCGATACTCACTGGCATTATTATTTATTGTAACAAGAGGGATAAGATATTTGCCATACTTCTCTTTCAACTTCTTAAAAATACCTATTACCGCACACAACTACTATCACCCTCTAACGCTTAGACCGCAACAACAAAATGACATATGTTGTTCAAAAATTCTGACCACTAGAATACTAACAGACATTTATATAAATCTACTTCATCGTCATTTCATTGGGAAAAAACATACACACACGCACGCGCACACCTTTAATTTGTAAAAAAAAAAAATAATAATAATTAATTTTTTATTCATTTAACTTTATACTTTTCATTGATTTTTCCTTCAACTGGAAAGAAAGATAACTCTAGAGTAAAATTATCTGATAAATAATCAAAGAAGGCTTCACTTTTAGATACTTTCTACCTCTCCTTTCTCGAGTATTAGCTTCCACCACTTTTTTTCCGTCAAAATTTTGTTAAACTTTTTTTTTTTTCATTGTAAAAATTTATTACAACATATAATTTCATTTTCCTTTTATCGGGGGAGAAAAGGTTATCCCTCTGTTGTTGTTGGTCACCCCAGATAATTGTTTTTACCTTTGATTAGTATTGATAAAAAAAGTAATGAATAGTTTGAGGAAATGGATTCTTTTTTAAAGCTTATCCTTTTCACTTTCCTTGTCTCCTGACCCTGATCCTACATATCCTGCTTCAGTCGATTCCTTTCTTCACTTCTTCGATGATGCTTTCTTTTTATTTTTATGATTTGGGCTCTTGTTTGAGATAGGAGTATGTATGTTGGAGTTTTTTTTTTGGCTCTTGTTGACAGTTATTTTTTCTAAAGATTTTAAAAGATATGAACATGCTTATATATATATATATATATATATATATATATATATATATATATATATATATATATATATATATATATATATATATATATATATATATATATATATATATATACTGGAAAAAAATATATTGAAAAAAAAATTTAATCTCCTGATAAAGGATGAGGAGAGCGAAGAGCAAGGGCGACAGGACTAGCAACCCGGCCCTGTAATTATTCATTATCGCTTGTAACAACTTCAGGATCAGCGTGGGGATCCAAAGCTCCGAGAAGCATCTTTTGGAGGTCTCTGGAAAAGTGTTAAAAGGTTAGATCCACAGACAGGGTAAAAACCCATCCAGGGAGAAGATGAAGAGATCAACAAATGTAAATGGTGGACTATTATATATATATATATATATATATATATATATATATATATATTATATATATATATATATATATATATATATATATATATATATATATATATATATATATATATAGAGAGAGAGAGGAGAGAGAGAGAGAGAGAGAGAGAGTCCGGCAGAAGTAACTCCTTTTTTATTTAGTAATTTTTATTGTACACATATTTATTACAGTAGTTGAAGAAACGAAAAATGATTTGATGAAAATAAATTGCAGTAGTTTAAGGAAATTATTAAGTATTGCTTCATCAAAACACCGGGATTCATTAATATTAAAGATTTAATTAACATGTTCAAAATGTTCATCCTTTAACGTTCATTACAATGCTGAACCATACCGGCAACACTTCTACAAACCTTTTGACACATTTCCACATAATTACAGAAAATTTATCAGAAATTGCTTGTTTTAATTCAAAATTTGTTTTTGTTTTGAGGCTGTAAACAAGATCTTTCAATGCTGTACACTCCAGTCCACAAAAGAAAGTTAGGTGGTGATCGTGTTGGCCACTCAATTATGTTAAATTAAGATTTAACCATTCCCGAACGTTTAACCCATAGTGGGGTAGCGCGTCATCCTGTTGAAAGTAAATGTCATTTTAATTTTCAATTATCGGGCAGAATTCTGTTTACAGCATTTGCAAATAATTATCTTGATTAACAGTACCATCAAAAAATATCGGCCCTATATTTCAAATGGAATAAATCACAACCCAAACTGTAACTGCTGGTAGGTTAACATCTTTTTCAATAATAAAGTGTGGGTTAACATCGCTCCAGTATATACATTTATGGCGATTGATATGTTCATTGAACTTGAAGGTTACTTCATTTGACCACCAATCTTATCAAGAAAGGTCTCATCTTCATTGACTTTACTTATGAAAATTGTGCAAAACTCTAATCGCCTGTCTTGATCTCCATCATGCAAACTTTGTAGCACACGAGGGATGTAAGGTCTCATCTTAAGCTTCTTTAAGATTCTACGAACACTTCTGTCGCCGATACCCAATTCTGAAGAAAGACGTTTAATGGATTTTTGAGGGAAACTCAACAGTGATTCTCTTAGTTCAGCAGACGTTGCAGAAACTGGTCTACCTGATCTTGGAACATCACCTACTCTTTCTGTTCTTTCAAATTTTCTAATTAAGTTCGTGATGTTTCGGCTCTGCACTTGCCGAATGTTAAATTCTGCAGATAACAAACCAGCGGCTTCAGCACCATTTTTATTACTTCCGTAATAAAATTGAACTGCTTTCGCTCTTTGTTCCTTCGTTAATCGCGTAACAATTTTTATCTAAAATTCGTGAAATAAAGGAGAAAAAACGATGCGTTATAAAATACGTACAAAAATTTTTATCATGTAAAACTAAAAATTAGAAATGTATGCTTAGAAAACTATAAGAAAATGGAAATAAAAAAGGGCGTTACTTCTGTCGGACCCAGTATATATATATATATATATATATATATATATATATATATATATATATATATATATATATATATATATATATATATATATATATATATATATATATATATATATATATATATATATATATATATATATATATATATATATATATATATATATATATATATATATATATATATATATATATATATATATATATATATATATATATATATATATATATATATATATATATATATATATATATATATATATATATATATATATATATATATATATATATATATATATATATATATATATATATATATATATATATAAGCTGAGAGAGAGAGAGAGCAGAAATAATGTCCTTAAGAAGAATTTGCAACATAATGTATAAATGAGTTGAAGGAGGAATCGTCTGGACTGGAATTAGAGTTAAAGGTATGAGCGAAGTGTACACCTTTATCAGTAGGCAAAACTAGAGAAGAAAAAGAAAAATGAAATTCTGAGTTGACAACTTTTAGCAAAATGCCAGAAAGACCGTGAGGAAAGAAAGATTATTGCATTTTCTACTTAGGAAAATGTTTTAGATCTATGGAGTATATATAGATTTTTTTTTTTTTTGCACCATTTCAGGATGAAAAATAATTTGCATGAATTCTGGAGATGGAAGATTACGATAATACCCGAAGGTATCATCCCTGCAGTGAAAATAGCATTTGAACAAGCAGAGTTAACCCAAGGTTTGTTAAGTTTAGTTGAAGGAAAAACATTTGAAAATACATACCTCTGTGCCAGAGAGAATCACCTCGGGTATTTGCCTCTCACAAACTAAGGGATCCCCTCAGTCGAATCAACAACCGTTCAGTTGGAAATCAAAGAAGTACGATCAATTTGTGACAACGAATAACAAAAACGTTTTCTCCCTGTAGTTGGGGATCTTTCTTGTTATAGAAAAGAACATGATCGAAGGAATCCAGGCGTGGAAAAAGTTTAACAATATAAGAAGAAGGATTAGACCTTGAGAAAAGGTCTAGAATGTTAGGATCTTTTAGGCGATCTGGGATAAGAGTAGGAAGCTGCTCTATCTGCTCAACACTATTTTCAATAGAGAAAAAAAAAGAAAAGTTCAACTAGTGTATCTTGAGAACTAGTAGAAAGCCTTTGATGATGCTGAACATTAAAATTACTTCAAATAATTAATTTAAGAGTAATTAATGAAAAAGAAGAAGACCTTGCAGCAGAGCAAGTCGGTAGCACCAACCAACAGGCTACTAACTCCTAAATAATGACTGGGTGAGGGGGCATTGTTTCGATATATATATATATATATATATATATATATATATATATATATATATATATATATATATATATATATATATATATATATATATATATATATATATATATATATATATATATATATATATATATTTTTTTTTTTTTTTTTTTTTTTTTTTTTTTTTTTTTTTTTTTTTTTTTTTTTTATTTTTTATATTATTTATATATATATATATATATATATATATATATATATATATATATATATATATATATATATATATATATATATATATATATATATATATATATATATATATATATATATATATATATATATATATATATATATATATATATATATATATATATATATATATATATATATATATATATATATATATATATAAAATTACAAAATTGGTACAAATGTAAGTTATTTCGATGTCTCTATGGTGTTCTCCTATATTAAAACTGATTCACTTTTAGTTCTAAATACACAGTAAGAAAACTGCCATGAGAAACATAGTCCCATTTTCCGTTTTGATAAGATAGTAGTTTTAATGCTGGATTTGCGTTATTATTTACCTGTAAATTGATTTTAAAAGCTTTTGTCTTTGGACTTGATAAACTCTTCTCCATTTCAATGATGTCAGATTAAATTGCTTCGTTCATTTATTTTAGCACCAGGATGACATCAAAATTGGAAATTTTTTAAAAAAAAGGGGCTTTTTTTAGTGTTTTTTCCCTGTAAGATATATATATATATATATATATATATATATATATATATATATATATATATATATATATA